>VZTO01027737.1:0-13275 GCA_013400615.1 Syrrhaptes paradoxus
TTTGAATAGATCACAGAAGATTGCATCTCGGTTTTGAGGTTAGGAATACGTTATATTGTATATATATCCTTGGTGTAAGGAAGGTGGTTTTGGTCCAGGCAGTTGCTGGTGTTTGCTCCTGTTTTCTTACTCCAAAACCCAGCATTGGGGTCTCTCCAGTCTTTAGGTGCCAATAGGGACAGAGTTTGCAAGTTCAGTGTTTGTATCTCTGCCTCTAAATGAAATTTGGCTGATGGTCAGTAAAGTATTGAATAGTTTCGCTTCTTTTCATACAGATATTCTGCACCTATTTCTCTGTTGCAGTTCCCCTGGATACACCTTGCCCTTGTGGCTGTTGATGACACGCAGAAGCTCTGAAATCTGTGCGGGGAGTCTGAGTCCCTTCAGAGTGAGGCAGCAACTATCTTCAGTTTTCTGAGGGAACAAAGTGTTTCCTGCTGCAGAAGCAGCTTTCCTATCACAGATGCAAATAACCTACAGTGTAAGGATCCTTTCAGAGAGAAAATGAATCATCAGTTGCTAACGGTGTTCCTCTCCCGGTTAATGAAGAAGGACGATGTTTGCTGTACAGCGTTGTTGCCAGGCAAACAGCAGCAACGAAAATCCATTTGGTGTTATTTCAGGAAATGCTGGGTGGCGTATGCCTCTTGGTTATTACTTTTAAGTGAAAATTGTGATTTCCTGCCTTCCAGAAGTATTTTGAAACATCACTCTTGTTTTAAATGTGTTTTGTGATCTTCAGGGTATATACCAGAGACACATATTGTGCTGTTTCCATCTGTGTAATTGATTTGTTACTTAATTGTAGTAACTAATTAATATCTTGAGAGAGATGGTCAAGTCATCCAATATTTTTTTATCAGCAAAAGGTTGCTGCATAGTCTTGTAACTATGTGATCCCACTGATTTGTTTTACAGGGTATGTTTATACTGCCTGTACTGTTGATGTTTCCAGCACGAGCATTTCAAATCATATGAAGTTGCTAGTGTTTTCTGGGGATTCAACTTTCTAGAAAACTCTTTGGGTGACTGACTCTGGAGGGGCCTGAATAATCTCTGGTTTGTGCTGTGCACACTGCTTGAAATTTACCTAGTGCTGGATAAAAAGTCCCAGAAGCAGAATTTGCCTCATTATGAGGCATTATTTGTTCGGTCTGAGACTTTTCTAATCTTCTTATTGGACTGAAAATCCCCTAAGAATAGGTTTTCTGTGAGGAACCTTAGCATCTAAATGGGTCAAAAAGCCACGAGAAAAGCCTGCCTTTGGTATTATTGTGCTTCAGATCCTGTGTGGGATTGATCTTGTGTAGGAATTTTNGATACCTATTCTGTCAGGCAAAACTAGATGATCATGGTGTGTTTAGTCCACAGAATGATGGTGGAAGGGGGAAATTCAGTCTTTCTGTGCCAAAGTCAGGGGAGCATTAAGCACCAGAAAAAAAGGAGTGCTTCGGCTTAAAGAGATTGCTGGTGCAAGAAGAGATTGATATAAATTGACACAAATTAAATGATAGGCCATAACTGACACTGCAATCAGGTTTTGGCAAAACCTCATAATATAAGATGGGTAAGAATGAAAGCCAAGCTACTTTTAAGATCAAGCTTGATAAGTTTATAAAACATCTAATGGCATTATAGTCTTTGAGAGCAAAAACCGCTGGAGTTTCCAGAGATTATCTTACTTTGATTTGCCTGTAAAAAGTAGACAGAGATGGTTGTCTCAGCAGTTGCAGTACTGTCTATTATTCTCCTGAATTTTAAAGGAAAGATTACCAGGAGATGATATGTTAGGGCAATCCAAAGATTTTTTTTTTACAGGAATGCTGTTCAAAATATGTAGCGTTGAAGGGAAAAAGAAAGAAAAGAAAAATAAAAATCCTAAGGAAGAGTTTATTCAGATTGTATGTTCAGCGTAGATTTATCTACATATCTGTGTTGTCACCTTACCTAATATACTTTTCATAACACTGACAAATTTACTAGCAGCGTGAAATATATAGTTAAGCTCATCTGCCCTTTGGCTGATTAAAAAACCAAGAAGTATCCTTGAAAGAATGTGTTTACTGGTGGGTAAAAAATACCTGACTTTCTTCTTTCAGCCTCTCAGCTGCTTAATGGCAAAATATAGATGATTGTCTGTCAGTCTTGGTAAGTCAATACTACATGAAGTGGTCTGTTTTTCTTTGCATTGTACTAGAAGTTTGACAAAGGATCTTGGAAAGCTAAGTTGGCTGAGGGGATGTACTGGTGAAATTGATACCTTCTGTAGAAACAGGTGGCAATCTGTAGGAAATAGTTTAACAGGACAGACGTTAAAAAATGAAGCCTGCTCATGAAGTGGACATGCAGTAAACTCACATGTTAGTGATCCATTTTAATCAAAGAACTGATCATACATGTGAAGGTACTTTCATAATTGCAGTGAGAGGGTCTTGAGATTTCCAGGCAGTTACGATACAACGTAATATTTTGAAATGGAAGAAATTTGGCTAGGCCTGGTATTTTGTTGTCTACTTGGACAAGAGAGCACAGACAGCATGTGAATGTTTTGCTCTAACAGGGTGATTACAGGATGATATCTCTTGCCTGTCACAGCTGTCTTTCTGAAGGAACAGAAGTTACTTACAAGCCACCTGCATGTTGCTGTACCCTTCACCAAGATTTATTTGCTTCCCGGTTAGAATACAAAGTAATTTCAAATGTGCATATTTTATATAAAAAAAAATTAAAACTGGTGGGATGGAAACTGAGGAAGGTCCCACCCACTGAGGAGAATGAAGCAAATTATCTGCAGTTTTCATACTGATAGTCTCGTCTAATCACAAATGAAAATCAGCCTAGACTTCAGCGTACAACGGTAGATGTGGCTGGAGAGTAAGCATATCTGAAGAGACAGCAGTACAGGAAATCTTTGGAAATATCAGAAATCATCTTTGGTGTGGGTTATGACTTGCTCTCTCAGAGATTCAGCTTCTTTCTTCAGCTTCATTAGTTCCTACCTGCTTTCTCCCAAAAGCTTATTACTCCAAATACCCCAGTAAGACGACTGTAGGACATATATGCAGAATTTCCAGAGCAAAAACTGCATCAAGTAAAATCTTCTGGGAAATGCTCTGTCTCCTTCTCTTTTTGATTACAGGTCTAAAAAACCTCGAGATCTCACCTACACACATACCTCATTGGTCCTAGACAATTCCCAGGCAATGATCTTGCTAGTAATTCAGGATCAGCATCCTCAGTGCTTCCTGTCCTGCTCACGGCTTTGCTGTTTGATCTGCACCTTTGCTCTGGGTGGCCATAAGCCAGATAGAAGGGCATTACTTTGTATGACACCATCTGATGTTTGCAAGGCACCGACAACTGAAAACAAACCTCTACGCAGCCTGGAACTGGAAAATGCTTATTTTTGAGGGGGTTGATGACACCTGTTGTGTTGGGTGCTGTGAGTCTGGGAGCAAGCTGCCCAAAAACAGATGTTGGGTGGGAGTGCTCTGAAACTCTTGTTGCAACATCCAGCTGGAGGGTGGCACAAAAGTGAGACCTGCTGTGAACCTGAAACCTCTGGTGACCAGGGAGTGCCATCTGCCACTAGCGTGGAGGGCTGCAGTTAAAAGGCCCTTAGCAGGCTCTTTCCTCATTGACTTAATGGTTCATTTAATGCTCCAGCTTAGACACTGGCTCATGTTACAAACTTGTGCAGGCTCTGCTGCAATATGGAGAAGATACATAGGACCCCAGAAGGGACCAGTCCAGCAGGCGATCTCTCAGACTACCTCGTGCAAGCCGTCATCACTGAGTTAAAGACAAAGCCTGGCTGCTTGACCTTTACATATTGGCTATAGCAATATTTTCTGGCAGTTCTTGATCTCACTGGATCCACTTTTGATCCCTGCCCCATGGAGGATGCTTCTGCCTCTCCTTCACCATGCCTTTAACTCAAACAGAGCCAGATTTGACTCTGAACTGCGCTGGACCTCCCTGACTCTGTGCAGTCATTCCAGTGTCCATGCACACAATGTCCCGGGAGGGCTTATTGGGTCAGGATTCGTGCTGCAGGTACCCGTGATGAGCTGATGGGCTCAAGCCAAGGAAGGTTATCTTGGGAGGTCCGACGAGACCTCAGGGTCCCCGCTCTCGCTAGCCTGGTGAATTCCCCAGGCTGATAGAGAAGCACCGGTGTTTTAAGTGCACCATCTACTGGCTAATGTAAGCAAAATGAAGAGAGTCCCTCTATTCACCACACTGAGTCCTAGAGCCACCTTAATCAACAGGTGAAGAAGATTGGAGAGCAAGGAGGAAAAGCTGGAGGGACACTGGATATGGGTCTTAAATAAATCCAAACTTAACCTGACAACCTTAAGAATTGTCAGAAGAAACTCTTTTCTGGCTTCAAAACGTTCATTATAGTTTAGTTGACATTTTCTTGGTAGGAACCTCTGAGACTCAGTTCTGCTCGTATTTTCAGTCTGTTTGTGCAATTTCTTAGCTTGATTGGTCTTGTCTCTGAAAGACAGTATTTTTTAAAGAAAAAAAATTTGTCAAGGTTTCTGTATGCACTTATAATATGCTCTCCTCCCTGTGTGCCCATCAATGCTGTTCCTTGTGATTATTCTAGTTACAAAAAATAAAAAGTTATGGGTGGTAATTCCTCTCCTTGATAACTCTGCTCTTTTTTCAGCTGTAGTTTAATATTGTGAGAACCCGAAAGAGTCGTTTATGCTCTTGAATAACTGCATACCGGCTGAGTCACAGAAATGTTGAGAGAGAGCCAGTATGAATCTGAAGCAGAAAAAAGCAGGATTTGTATGGGCTTGTTTTTATCCCAGGTGATATCTATATGCAGTTCCAAATGTCAAAGTATTCCTTTGCATAGGTCCTTAATTTCATTTAATTTGCTGTTGAATGATCCTCTGGGTTTCCAGAATTGCTAGTGCATTTCCCTATATAAGTGCTGTAATCTTATTTTCTTCTTACTTAATACAAGCAGGAAAATGACATTTTATTTTGGACTTGGAAAAAGTTCAATATAAAATCGAATTTGTAAGGATGACTATGATCATATATTGCTATATACTTTTAATGATGGTGCTTGAATGTTAGGTAATTATACAATGCAATTATTATGTGGGACAAGACAATGTTTGCAGCTGCCTGTGATGTGCCCTGCTGACTCTGAAAGCCAAACTGAACCAGACAGAGAGACAAACATGCAAAGTGATATATTTGTTAGCATTTAAAAAGTATTATATATCCATGAGTGTGTATACCTATACGTATATATTCAACTGCTGTTACTGTGAACAGCCTCCTCTCCCGTAATGCCTGAGAATTGCTATTGTCACTAATCTTAATGTAACATTTAAATTGAATGCTTTTTATTTCTCTGTATTCTCTCCTTTCAGTTGCAAACGAGACAGGAGACAAAAATGCACGACCACTTTCACGATTTGCCCGTAAGTAGCTTTTTTAAAAATTTTAACTCATTGATTTCTATTATCTACTGTAGAAATAAACTAATTTAATAGGTCTTTTAATCTCATACTATGTCCACCCTGTTGTTACAGTTCATTTACAGTACTAAACTGAGGAACCATAGTACTTAGCTGGAAAAGCCACTTACAGAAATTCAGTCTCATTGAACAGTTTTGATGCAAATTTAAAAGAATGAATGGTTGTGGGGCCTTACCCTTGTTTCGAGCATAAAAAAGTTATAACAATATAAGTGTTGCAAAGCCAGCTGAAGTTGACTACAGTGGCTAGAAAGAGATTTGGGTCACAAATAAGAGTAAATGTAATTAGACCTTACTGGTAGCTCCTCCATCACCTTTTGCTTCATACAACAAGGTTAGGAATTAAAGGCATGGGCTGGGATTTGAAATGTGACCCAAGTTTGAACAAAAGAAAAGGATGTATCTAGTAACGTAGCACCAATTCACCATGGCTTTGACCACATGAATTATTAAAAACATGCGTGACAAAATACGTAGGAATGAGGAGGAAGATAGGAAATCCTGTTCATAATGCATGCGTTTTCATGATTCGTTGTGGTCATTTGGTGGAGAAAAATCACCTTCTCATCATCAAAAGGGGGCATTTGCCATCATAATGGGTAGTGCAGATCAAAACATCAAAAGAACTTACATCATGGTGCAGTATTTCACACAGTCACAGGATGGCACTCTGAGCGTGTCGTACCTCCTGTAGGCAGCTAAGGTGCATCGTGTTAGAAGGAACTTTTGTGGCTATGAAATCTGTTGCATGTAGTGACTTACAAGGTGATGGAGTAGACTGAAGAGGACTGAGAGAAAATTATATGGCATTCCTTATTCCTGATTTAGGGTTTATTTTCCTTCATAGAATCATAGAATCATTAAGGTTGGAAAAGACTTCAAGGATTGTCAAGTCCAACCGTCAGCCCACACCACCTAGCTCACTAAACCATGTCCCTAAGCACCACATTTACACGTTTCTTGAACACCTCCAGGGATGGTGACTCCACCGCTTCCTGTTGTAGACAGTCAAAAAAGGGTTCAGTTAATCAGTCATGACTGGTTCAACCCTTAAAATGCAAATAGTAAAGGAGATGTTAGAGGAGAGAAATGTAAATGTAAGGGCAAACATTTTCAAGTTCTTTATCACTCCGATTTTTGTCCGTTATGGTTCCTGGATACTAGGTACAGAGTTGGAAGAGTCAGCCCTAATACTGTTTATTCCTGGATATTTGGGTTACGGAGACTTCATGCTGCAGAATTGCCTGACAAGTAGGTCAAGCATAATGTCATGACATTTGGAACTGAGCTGGCATTTCAGTTCTGATTCTGACATTCATGAGAACTTGATCTTTGTTGAATGTGTATTGGGTGCAGGTCTGAGACCCAGGAACAGCCAGGTTCTCTTCTTGCTTTAATCCTGGCTCTCAACCTGTCAGCCAAGCCATATTTGCAGAGTTAGAGGTGACTGGCATTACATGGAAGAGGAGGGACTGGTGGATAGCTATCAGCTGAATGAAAGCACAGGATACACCCTTATAAGGCCTCATTGTGTGACCCAGTCCTGCATGGGATTAAATGTGGAGGTGAGATCAAGGCCACAGACTATTTGACAATAATAGAAACGCAGTGCAGAGTGGAACACTTAGATAAGCTTGGTTGGGAAATAGTCACAGAAGCATAATAATGGCCGAAATTCAAAGTATAAAACAGACTTTCACTGTTAGGAGTTAAATTTAGTGATCTGGGAGTCAGGTTGAGGATTTAATGATCTGGCTAGCTTGTCAGAGGGTATCATAAACGATGACTGCATGGTCATGAGGAATATAAGGTGACAACTCTGTGGAATGGAAAGGAAAATTAGAATGGGAACTGTGTTATGGAAGGGAGGCAAATGTCTGAGCATGTGCTGTGCTAACATGAGTTAAATGGGTGATGGCCAAATTATGCTGAGAGTACTATAACCTACTCTACCATACCATGTTTAGTTGAACAAACAGTGGAGTGCAGATCAAGCATTCAAAAACATCCTGACTGGATGGCAGAGAAGGCTGCAGCATTTGAGGACAAGGATTCAAGCAATAACTGAAGTAATAGAGAATTATCATCGTTATCCTTGTGTCTGAGTCACAAGGCAGAGACAGGGTATCTTTCTGGATCGTGCCTTTCACATTCACTCGAATGATTAATTCCAAGGCAATTATTAACTTCATCTTCACAACAGAGAACAGGGTTTCCATTGCTCTGAAACAGCTTCCCTTTTGAGATCAACAGTAAAACCTTCAGAGATTTCAGTGGTATCACAGTTGGGCTGTCACTGATCACTCAACAAACCATACATGTTTTGGCTGATCTTTTTAATCTGATTTAACTTTCTGTGCATGCAACTAAACACAAGATAACCTACAGAAACCCAGATGAGCCTTGTCCATCCTGACTGTTGTCCGCAGCTCACTGGAGCTTGTAGCTATTTCCCCTTCAGTTCAGGAACAAAGAAGTGGGAAAGCCTGCTTGCCTTGTTAAGTGAGGCAATGGGAATGATAGTTGTGTGGTTGTCGATGATCCAGGTAGCTAGACTTGCAGTGTAATGATATTTTCAGCCTATACTAAGGTATTTGAACACCTTCCCACAGATTCTTTAAGCAGAGTTCTGCATTTTAAGTTATACACTTAAATCTCTTTTGCTTTTGCCTCTAACTCAGCTCTAATCATCTTTGATGGGGTACAGTAAAATGAGGGAGGAGCATTTTTGCAAATGTTTACACTTATTCACAAGGATTTGAAATTAAAATCAAGTGTTATTCATTCCAATGCTAGGGCTGCCCAGTTTCCTGTACTCTTAAATGTCACATTCCAGTCAATTTATGAGACTTTGAATTTAAGAGGTTACTACTCCTTTTAGTAGCAGTTAATGTACCTGGTTTCTCACTGTATCATTTTGCTACAAGTACCACTGTGCCATCAGTCTTTGAACAGTTATAGCTGTGGGAATTTAAGTTCATCAGGCTTTCAGTATTTCAGGCAGCTGGAAGCTCCTGGCTGGTGTTTGTTCAGGCAGGCCTGATGAGCAAAATAATCATTTGCCAAATGCCCTTCACCTGAGTGTAGCTGTGGGCAGGCTGAACACTGATTAGGACAGGTGGACATGGCATTTCATTGCTCTAGTGAAGTTGTTTGAGTCACATGAGTTGGGTGATTTGTTGCTGTTGGTCTTCAGAAGAGCCAAGTAGATCTGTGTCTGCATTCTAAATTTAATCGTAGGAGAAAGCTGCGTGGGACAGATATCCACACGGGAGGAAAAGGTATGGGTGTATGTGTAGAGACAATAGTGGAAAAAAACCCCTATATGTGGTGAAAGAAAGAGTTGGTTTTTTTTGCACTGTTTTTGCTTAAAGAAGAAAGATGTTTGATTTGTGTCATTATATGGCTTTCAGTAGTAGTTAGTTAACCTGTCACTCTTGGCTTTCAGTGGTAGTGGAAGCAGCAAGCTACGTGCATCTAGTAAGTGTGGAGAAAGGCTAATATGTCTCTTTACTGGATTATGGAGTTGTCCTGTACCTGACAAGCTGGAGGGCTTGTGGAATAACACAAAGGGTAGTGTTGAGGAAACAGGGAGAAGGTGGTGGTTTGGGAAGCTCGACATATTTCCTTGGAGTAGCTGTAGGAAGAAACCTCAAAATTATAAAAGTGGCTTCTTTTTCACAAAATATTGTTTTAATAGTGCACAACAGCTTTTTCTTCAAGTGTTGATGTTCTGTTCTCCTTTCTTAGTGTGCAGCATGTATGGCTGAATGGCAATTTACTTTTCTTTGTTGATTGTATCTCACTAGAGGCTTAAACTTCTGGTTCGAACTGCACTGAGCATGCTGTGCTTTTGCAAAAGAAGTGGCCCTTGCAGCATGCTGTAGGGAGTCACAATACTTTTTGGCTCTATCATAGGTGGCCTGTATGGTCAGATAATTTAAAAGTCTTACAGCCTTTATATTTCCCCTTACAGAATGGGAAAAAAAATGCTTACCTTTTCAAGTAAAACTAAGAAGTTTTGGGAAATTTGCATGGTGGTCTAAAGAACAAAAACAGTGGTATTGCCATAACATGCAAGTCCTTGAGTGATAAAGGTGTATGGATGTTGCTTTTAGTTCTGCAGCTGTTGTGTAGGCATTACTTTGGAGTACCTGGTGTGAGGAGTATTTTTTCTAGCTATTGTAGCGCAGAACTCCATGCAGGATATCAAGGCTACCTGTAAATCTGGGTAAATACGGTCCTTGCATATTAAGTAATTAATAATTAATTAAGAGCAGAGAAGCTTATGAGTATGGAGCTTTCCTGATTAGCTGGGAAATACTCTGAAAACTACTTTGGAATGGGGAAGATACATGAGGATTCCTGCTGATCTGTCTTTGCTCCATTTAGGCTGTGTGAAAACAAGACTTTGAAGACGGACAACAAAATAATTCTGCCATCACCTGTCTGCAGCAGCAGATATTGCTGCTTCTAACAGGTAGCTTCTTATGAGACATTCCCAGGAGACATAGGATAACAGGTCTTCTGTTTGGTTTCCTCACATGTACTTAGTGTGTACTGCAACAAAAAGTCAACCTCAATTCATATGTGTTAGGGCTACTATTTGTTTCTTACTTGTCTCTGCTGGACAATTAAGTCTTAATGCTGGGAAAATATTTGAAAATTTTACCTGTAGTCTCTTATAAAAATCAGTTGCTGACTTTAGAAATACCCCATTTGTCAGAATATTTTTTTTTGTTTTGCATATTGATAAAAACCCCCATGGAGAATGACTACCAGCAGAGTTGGTATGTCTTATTGCGTTGAAATCCAGTAAGATTAATGCTTGCTGCACCTCTATTGTGGGAAGTCTCTGAACTGAAATAATTAGTATTTCAGTACTTAACTGCTTTTCTTGGGATCTGCTAACTCACCTGTTTATATTCTATAATGATTGAAAGTTAGAATGTGACACAGGTGTTCGGTATGGTAGTATCACTGGGATTTTTGTGAGTGCCTAATTTATTCAGAATCCATTTGGAAAATTTTGAAGATATTTTCTGAAAATATGAAACAGGTACTTGAATTTTATGAAATGTAAGTTACATATTCTCTTCTACAAAGGCAAGGAGGAGATCTGACTGAAGGATGCTAATTGTAGTTTGTCAGTGGAACTAGACTTCCAGATGAGGATGGGTTCTTTGAATCACAAGCAAGAGGCACCTGGTGACACTTCTAAATAAATGTAAAAAGATCATCCATAGAAATATTTTGGCATTTCAATGTCTAGTGAGAAAGCTGAAGTTTCAACAGAAAAGAAATATGTTTTCTGATACTGTCCTTCAGTGATATCTTTAATCTATAATTTAACCGCTATTAACTTCAGTCTAAGAAAGTAAATGATTGTTGTATTTATTTGGCACTTTGTATTTTGGTTAGTTCTTTGGCTTAAAATACAATCACATCAATACATTCTAAGCTATAATCTAAAGATAATGTGGAGAGGATGGTTTTTATCAATGTGAAAACTCTATGTTCTGTAATAAAATATTTTTATGAGGAGTATTACAGTCTTGGATTTGGAATGACCTGAAAGTCAGTGCTTATTTCCACTTTGAGCTTTATTTCAGGTTTTCAGGTGTAATCCAAAGCTGTGGTGGTGCAAAGGTTAAATCATAACAGATCATCTTTGTTTTCCAGACTGCTGAGAGTCTGGACAACAGGGCTACAAATTTGTTTTCCTTCTCACTCTTTTTTCAGGGTCTAAATCACAAAACTGCTTGTGGAACACCATTATTGGTGGGCTCACTGGCAACCTCAAGGAAAGGCCAAAGCCGACCATCATCAGTGACCCTAGACCTCCTGAAGAAATCTTAGCAGATGAACTACCACCAGTGGACAGTCCTGAGGCCTTGGTGAAAACATCTTTCAGGTCTGAAGGATGTGAATTTACTTTGTTTATCCTTGAGAGAATATATTTTTAAGTCTGCAGTGTGGGTTTGGTGGGAGCAGTTGATACTGAAGGATTCTGCAATGCTGTGTATCTTTGTACAGAACAAGAGTGAAAAAAGGGGTCCATAAATAATATTGACTGGACTAGGCTTTCATTTCTCAGACCTCATTAGCCTTCTTAAAATGTTATGGGCTAGACAGATATAAACACTGTAGTCAAAATGGTCAGCAAAGCTCGTTGTATGAAGATGTCTTTGAAGGTTGACATTGTTTCATTTGATAGCGGCTCGCACTTAGGTCAAAGGATGTGCTTCATTGGTGCAGGGGAGAGCTAAACTTTTTCCTGTTAATGTAATGTCTTGAGAACTGTCTAGCATTAATTTATTTTGTTAAGCTGAAGGATTCTGGCCAGGGGCTTGCAAGCAGGTGATTGCTGCTGTTATGAAGTGTGTGATATATCTGTTACTGGGTTTTCCTCTCTTTTATTTAATCATGTGGATGTGGAGTTGTCAGGTGTTTCTTGGAGACAAGTTTTCTGAAAATAATTTTCTGGAGTCGGGTAAAATAGAGAAGCTGTGTGCCTGCAGTGATCTTTGACCATAATGTGAAAATTGGTGTGCCCCAGCAAAAGCAAAGTGAGTGTCAGAATTGAAATTTCCAAGTGTTTTTTTGAGCTTGTTGTTGAAAAACTGTCCTCTACTTTTGTATTAAATGCACATGTGTGCAAGCATACAATGGTTTTTGCTTTGGTGATTTTGATTATACCTCAGTCTCTCAAACTTATTTCAGTCTTCATATAATAATTATTTTAAAGCTACTTATTTAATTCCTTATATTAGGTAGTAATTTCAGATATCTTGTTTATACTGTTTAACATTTAAAAACATATTACCCTAAAGTGAGTTTTTGTTGGCCTATATAAATAAATCCTGTAATTCCATAGTACACTCTCAATCTTTTAATATTTCCATTGAAATTATTCAGGACAAGTGTTTTAGAACCTGGATCCTCCTTTTGTGATGACCTGTAGGATTGAATGGCTTTTAAACACTTGGTGTCTCTGGTATTTAAAATCTGTAATTTCAGGAGATCTAATTCTTTTTCAGCTTTCACTTCTCGTAACAAATTCTGGGTTGCAGCAATCCTTACATTGCTGTCATCGAGATAATTTCAACCATTTTATATGACAAAATAATGTCACTGTGTTTCAAATGGCATGATTTAATTATGTGAGTAGGGCTGACTTGGAGAAAGTGAGCTTGTATATAGCATAATAAGGACTGATTAGTTGGAAAATGCAATTTAGCAAAACAGTTTTGCTAATGCAGTTTAAATGGCTTTGTAAACATTACAGAACTTTTGTATTTCATTGCTGTAGAAATTACTGTACAACAGGGCATTTTAAGGGGCTTTTATAGATGGAAATTCAAACAAGTGTTGTTACAAAGTAAATGGTAACTGTCTAGTTTTATGAAGAAAGGAAACCCCATGTGTGTTTAAGAACTATGCACAGGGGTTGAAGAGAGTACATTGCAGTTACTGTCGGAAGACGTGAGCAAATAAAAACACTGGTGTTTTTATTCAGTTTGGGATCTTTTTGATATTGTGGTGCACACTGGGGCTTAGGAGACAGTAGCATCTTTTGTATGATGGGTTGTGTGTTTGAATCTTCAGGGTCTTCTCTGGATAGTGATCTTCAAGTACATCCTTGACAGAGTTTGGCTGGTGTGTCTGAGTGCCAGTGATTGCCTGCCAAGCACCTTCTTTCATTGTGTCTTGTTTACTGGACACTAATGGAAGATCATAATTGGTGGGATGGATCATACGACTG
>VZTO01027738.1:13240-38124 GCA_013400615.1 Syrrhaptes paradoxus
CACACTGGATGCAGGGCACCGCAGAGCAACGCCATCATCTGCTGAACCCTGCTCACGCCTGGCCAGCCAGGACCCTCTGTCATGCCGACCAAATGAACTGTTTTCAGCAGTTAACCTCAAAACGCAGTTCCCAGTTAACCCAGTTTGGTTCTGGGCAAGGCTGGGCCCTCCATAAAAAAACACGTGTGGTCTCGTCTCCTGCTGGCCTCTTTGCTGGCTGGTTTCCATCGCGTGATTCATGTCAGTTCCCAGCGCCAACGGCTGGGAAGGGACCGGTGGCATTGCATTGTCCCTGGGATATTTATTGCTTGGTTACTGAACTGGGTTCAGGCTGGCAGGAGCTCGCATTACAGGCAGCAGGCAGAAACTGGTGTCCCCAGCCTGGCAGAAGCGGTGGTGGGGGCCAGGCGGGCAGCGGGGCAACACTCACTGCTGCTGGAGCCCCGGCTCCTCCGGCATCACGGGGCTGCGGGGATGGGTGGCAAGAGGTGGTCGTGCAGTGCCACCATGGGCATCGCTCTCGATAGCTGCTCTGGCTGCCCGGGGAGGGCTCAGCCACCCTCCCCACCTCTGGGCTCCTGCCGGGCACTCGCTCCTCCCCACCGGTGCCCGAACATTCACCCCGGCTTCTTCGCTGCCCCAGCTCCGCAGCAGGAACATCAGAGAGGGCAGGGCCCACACATGAAAGAGAAATGTCTTCACCCACCCCATGCCAGGAATATCTGCCCGCAGGGCGTGTGCGCCTGTGGGCACGGCAGGTTTGGTGTCAGCTGCTTCTCAGGGATGGGTCCCCAAATGCGCATCCAGCCCAGCCCGCCGCCCTTTCCTCGGCCGCTCTCCCTCGGCTTGGGCTGACCTGCAGCCTCGCCACTGCAGCAGGACCTGGCAAGTTTCTGTCTCCTGCAAGATATAAAACTCTTGCCCCCATCCCTAGGGTGAAGGAGGCACTGCACGGCATGTCCAGGGGCTGCCTGTGCCTGTAAATCAGAAATGAAGTCGGCAGGTCGTT
This sequence comes from Syrrhaptes paradoxus, assembly GCA_013400615.1. Lineage (NCBI taxonomy): Eukaryota > Metazoa > Chordata > Aves > Pterocliformes > Pteroclidae > Syrrhaptes > Syrrhaptes paradoxus. The sequence goes on from VZTO01027738.1 coordinate 14,250, forward strand.
TGCAGCCCCTGTTTTCCCACTCCTATGACTCTCCTGTCTGTGTCCTCTCCCCTCTGATGGTGGGCAGGAACAGGTGACAATGACTGGGCTGCCACCACCTTGCAGCACCGTGGCACTGGCACATGCACTGACAGACGTATGGGCAGCAGGGCATGGGATGGGGTGGGCTCCTTTTCTGTGGGGGACGGTGCTTACCCCATGCTCCCAGTGCTGATGGCCGTGGCAGGACTGGGGGACTGGGGGCTCAGCCCCGGGACACAGACCTGAGCTGCTTCTCCTTCTTGCAGTCCTCTTTTAGCCATGCCCCTCATTTGGTACCTGCTCTTCCCTGACAATTTCTCGTCACCCTCTGAGTATGTGGCATGAACCGACCCGGCCAGCAGCACCTCGGTGGCCCCCGGCAGATGGCAGCCCCTGGAACACACCCATCCCTCCAGAAAGCTCCAGGGACTGAAATAAAGATTTATTTCAATTATCGTATCCATAACAATGAGAGACAGAGGGGGCACAGAAAAAAACCAACCAGTTTCCATGGCAACCAGGAATAATCTCCTTGGAGACAGTACCATCTCTGTCAATCTTCAGCCCAGACCCTGGTGATACATCAGTTCCCTGATAGAGGGGACAGGATGGCACATTGTCCACAAAAAAAGAGAAACCCCATGAGATCTGAAGCAGAGGCTGCAAACAGCAGAGCTGCTCAGCTGCAGAACCCTCCCATCCCCAAAACGCTTTTCCTCCTCTCTGTGCCAGCCCCCTTTGCTCGCTGTCTGTGCTCTGTGAAAACCGGAGCCAGGAGGAATTTCTGTAGTTTCACAGCTGGGGAGCAGGACAGTGACCTGCCCTCTCTCAGCGGGTGAGTCCTGCCTGCACCAGGGCTGCACCACCACCAGCTCTTTGCTGCAGAGGAGTGCTCCTCACCTACAGCCTCACCCCGTCTCGGGAGAGCCTCTGCCTGGCCCTGGGCCTCTCCAAGCTCTGATGTCGGCGATGGAGAGCTGTTCACCCTGTGGACAGTGGAGATCTCACCGGGGTGTCCCAGCCGCCCATGACTTCTGGGAGAAGGCAGCATGTGCTGCATCCTCTTTACCTACGTGGGGCAACTCAGCATGGGGGTGCACGGGGGTCCACCACCCATCCCTGGAGCATCCGGAGACTCATCTGCTCCATGGCACTGCATGGTACAAAGCCCTCCCTGCCCACAACTGGAGAAAACCCTGGAAGGGGTTACCCAGAGGAGTCACGGAGAGGTCACCCAGGCATCGTCCTGGGCAGCCTCCTCCAGCTGGCCCTGCTCTGAGCAGGCGTGTTGGACAAGGCGATCTCTAGAGGCGTCTCCAACCTCAGCCTTCCTCCGATTTCCACTTTGGGAACCTGGAGGGAGGCACCTGTGGGGCTGTGTCTCCATTGCCTCCCCGTGTCCAGGGCCACAGCCTGTCCCCAGAGCCACAGCCCGTCCCCAGAACCACAGCGTGTCCCCAGAGCCACGTTTGGGCTGTGGGAGGAGATGTCCAGACACCTCCAGGTATGTCACAGGCCAGTCATTGCAGTTTCAGCTGTTCTGACGTCAATTTTTTCCAGCAACAGGAAATTCTGATCCCTGAGTAACGCCTCATTAGCAGTCACTTCCGATTGGCTCCAGTGCAGAACAAGGTGGCTCCCAGGGCCAATCAGAACACAGCTGCCACTCCCACAGGTGCGGCAGCAGCAGGCAGTCTCTGATTGGCCGTTCGGGTCTCTCCTGAGGGTTTATTGGTGAGAGCTTGGCTCTGATTGGCTGCTTGGAGGCTCGTTGTTGTTCATGGCTGCTGCGGTGCACCCTGGGACAATGATGACACCAGCTCCTGGCCCTGGCTCACAGGGACCCCCAGTCCGTGGGGGGCTGGAAGGCTCCCGTCCCACTCCTCACACAGCCCCAACCCTGGAGACACCGTCACTGGGGCTGCCCCAGTCCCCTGTGCTTGGCCAGCAGAGCATGGGGCGGGCGGTGGGTCTCCTGTGGGGCAGCTCCTGGGGACAGGGCTAAGCCTTCCCCTTGGCTCGCCCCACGGGTTACACGCCGTCAGAGGAAAGCCCAGGCACACACATCCCCGATGCAGGAGCTGGTGCCACAGCTTCAGGATGCCGAGGATGTCCCAGCTTCCTTCCCGGGGATCATCATCTTCTGGGAATGGCCAACAAGGGCCTGGGCCAGGCTTTAGGCATCTGTTCCCTGTCTTCCCTGCTCCATTCTGATCTCAGAGCAAGCCCCAGAGCCTGAGAAAACAAAGCAATGCAGGTGGAAAATTATTCCTGGCTGCAGTCCTGAGAGCTTTAAACAATATCTCTGGTTCCTTAGGAGAACAGTGGAAGGGAGCGGCTCCATCTGTGCGGCAGAGCGTGGGGCAGGTTGTAAAGCACACGTGTCGGCAGAGGCACTGGGCAAAGTCAGGAGAAATGGGTATGAGGCACCACGTGTGCTCCTTCCCTCCCTGGTGAATCTCCCTTTGTGGCACTGGGTCGATTAGCACAGCACATGGAAACAGAAAGGTCCTTTCCTACTCCATCATACCCGCACAGGGGCTTTCCTGAGAAGCCGTGTCTGGCGTTGTCAGGCATGCACCGACTTCACTGGTGACCATTTGTCACCATAAGGTCTTTCTGTAACTTTGAATGCCATCAGCAGCACCAGCTCCAGAAAGGATCCCCGTGAGACTCCGCTGGTGAACCTCAATCTTTAGAGAGCATTTCCCTGCCAAAATCACTCCGACTCTTCCCCATAGCAGACCACACGCCGTGGATCCCCTGCTAGTCAGCAGCAGCACCAGCGAGTTCCCCAAGCCTCTCTGTGAAGACATTTCTGCAGGTGAAGGTCCATTTTTTTCTCTCCAATTCATGTAAATTAACGTGTTCTGAAATTTTCTTCTACTGGCATCTCCATTTGAGGGACCTCATCTAACTTCTTGTCTGTAAAGAAAGAGTCCAGCCCGGGAAGCCCCTGGGTACCTCTGCAGGGAACAACAATGCGATGGATTCATCTCACTTCTCTTTACAGCTTATCTTCCGTCAGTGCTCCTGTTGTACGCCACTGTTTGTCGACTCCAGCCTCTTTGGCAGGGAACCACCTTGTGTATACTTAAAAAAAAAAAATTTGAAAGTTAGTTTTTATGGCTTTAGCAAGTTGTTCCTCAAAAAAAAAAAAATTTTGGCTTGCCTTACTGTGGTTTTACATCTCACTTGCCCAGGTTTACACTCTTTGCTCTTTGCCTTGTTTGGACATGGATATGACTTATTCAAAGATATCACTTTACTACCAACAGGCTCCCGTACTTGCTTTTTAAAAACATTTGCTATAATACTGCTAGAGTCTCTTTGGACAGACAGCGTACATTTACTCTGTGCCTCCAGTACCATATAACATCCATGCTGTCGGTAAATATTTTACTCCTTTGGTTGCTGCTTTCAATTTCTTATTTTCCTCATTTTCTTAGTTTCTTAATTCTAATAGAGTCCCTCTTCTTGCACATAACTATTGCTGCAGGTTTTATACTGCTGGTTTTCCTGTCCAGGACATCGTACAGTAATCAGAATAATATTTTGGCCCAGGTTTGTTGTCTGCTTGCAGAGCTTTGTAAGAGATACACTGAGACTGGGATGGAGAAAGTGTGTGGGAATGGCTGAGTGTGAAACACCAGAAGAAACCCTAAAGAGGAAATGATGAGAATGGCCTGCACTGATAACCAGGAACACCACCGATGTCAGGCAGATGCTGAGGAATCCGGTGTTTGCATCAGCCCAGAGCGCTGTGTTTCCGTAACGCCTGGCTGTAGATGACTCACCAGCAGAAGACTTGTGCTTTGATAGCAGGAGGATGACAACAAGACACAAGCACTTCTCTTACATCTTCCTCCTCCCCCAACACCGTAGTGGCAGCTGTAAAAACAACACCCACAACACAGGAGCCCGGACAAAGGGCAACAATCCTGCCTGAGGCTCTGGGAGAGAGATGTGAGCAAGGATCAGAGGCTAAAGATGCTGCTGTGAAAACGGTTGATTCCTAAAGGGAATGTCCTCAGCAGTTTACTGTAGCCAATAGGAGCCCATGAGATACTGTGAGGACCGACCTGCTGGCATCCCTCGTCCTCGATACCAGACCCTAGTGACCTGGTCAGACCCCTTGTGCGGGCGAGCGTGAGGATGAGGGAAACTGGGAGAGCGGCAATGTGAGAGACTGAGTCAGTTTGGTCTATAATAAAAATCCCCTTCCCCAAGGAATTTTATTACATTAACACATGACAGTGTGTCTGGCCCAGGGGCCAAGTACTACTGAGTGGAAGTCCCAGCCCCAGCCTGCACCCTGTAGCCTGGCCTTGGAGGGTTTTCCTGGGGCTGGTCCACAGCCAGGTTGTGGGGTGAGATGTTGGTGGTATCTGTGTGTGCCCTCTGCAACGCTGCCTGGTGACTTGGCTGGGTGTAGAGATGCATTCACCCAGCACAGTTGCTCAGAGGCTGAGGAGCTGAAGGTGTGCTGGGCAGATGGATGGTGCTGCTTCCAGCAGCTGCTAGGGACACGCTCTGTGACAGTAAGGTTGGATCCCACAAAGGCAGGGCCCTCGTCAAGTCCTGGAGTGTTTCAAAGAGCCACCACAGCAGCTGCCGACCAGGAATCGTGCTGCAGAAGGCAAAGCCTGGGCTGTGCACTGCTCAAACCTCCCCATACACGTGGAGGTCCATGGAGAGGAGGTCTCCTGAGGGCAGCGCATCTGCCTCTGCCATGGTTCCTCCCTGGCAGGCAGCATTGCTTCTGCTTCCTAGAGCCCAGGAGTGCTCTCCTGACCCTGTCTCCAACTGCAAGAGGAGGATAAAGCTCGAGAGAGGATCCACGCTGCCGAACACCCCAACTCTGCTGAAACCCAGCACATCCACGGCTGGAGAGGCTCGCCCAAGAGAAGAGCCCTGCTGTGCCATCTCTTGTGCAGAGGACTGTGGTGGGTAAGGAAAGGGGTTGCAGAGGGTTACACAGAGAGGTGGTGTGTATCCACAGCAAGGTGCAGGTGTGGGCATGAGGGCTTGCGACCATGTCACCCTGAAGGGAAAGACATCTCCCACAGACTCCCCCGGCACCATGGGTCAGGTTCTTGTCCCTCCCCTGCCACCCCATCCTGACTGCATTCCTGCAAGCTGACTCACAGGTTTTCAGATACCACCTACGCCTGCCCACCAGTAGGGGAGGGCTCAGCTCCTCCTCCTGGCACAGCAGGTTGGCAGGACTCTGGCACCCAAGGTCAGAAATTTTTTGGCTTGGGGAAAGGGAGAGGGAGAAGATTGGATGTCACCATGGGCTCAGGCTTGGAGCTACAGTAGATGGATGCTGCAGGGCTCCTTGCTCCCCTGGGAGGAGGAGAAGGTTCCCCCTCTACGCTCTCACAGCTCCCCAGGGTTTATCTGCTACCAGGCTGCTGCCATGTGTTGTGCCACTGTGCTGACCTTGGGCTGGCAGGTCCCCCTGCAGTGGCTGGTCAGCACGATCCCATCTAGATGTCCCATGCTCAGCATCCCTCCAAAACAGGCTCCAAGGAAACCACAGAAACACCAAGTGGCTGGCACCCAGCAGTTGTCACTTTTCAGTCATGGAGTGGGCGTAGAAGGGTCCATCCATCCTCCAAGCTGAGGTCAGAAAACTTCAGCATCCTTGAACAAGGGACAGGGAGAAAAGTGAGAAAGTTGTTACAGAGAAAAGAGAAAAGTCACTTCAGCAGAGAGAGAGCCATTTAAACAAAGCTCATAGGAAGAGATACCCAGAAGTGTGTTTGGGTTAGAGACAGGAGGTACTGGAGACACTCTGCCAGGGCAGAGGAGGTGGAATGGGCAGAGAAAGCCATCACAGACTGAAAACCACGTTGGAGAGTGGAAATATCAGACCTCTCCGCAAGTGCCAGGAACCATCTGGGACTGAAACTCTGCCTTGAGGCACGAGTTGTCTCCCATGAACTACTGACCTCCTTAACCAGGGCACTGATCAAAATGGGCTGGTGGATCCTGGAGCAGAAATGCAGTAACGCAGGAGAAGCGATGACTTACTTCCAGGCACGTAACAAAACTCCATGCCAGACCTTGGTGACAGGGGATTTCTATTTTAAACAAAACTGACTCAGTGTTTCACACTTCTTGCTGGTCTTTCGCACCCTCACAGCCACCCCCACCCTGATGTGTTTGCACAAGGGGTATGGGCAGGTCTTCAGGCTGAGACACAGAGGACAGGAGTGCCAAGTCAAGTCCTCTCTGCCTGGGATCCTCTCAACTGGCAATGACGAACCAGTTTGTGGGCAGGTTTTGAATGGGCATTGACAGTTATGATGGCAGGAATTTCCCCCTCCAAGCCTTGCTCTCTTCACCCTCTATGAAACTCACGCAGAGCTGCTGCTTTTTGTCTGTCCATCCTTGATTTGTGTTTTTGGTTGCTGTCTGTTGAAGTGTTGGGATCGAAGGAAGACAAAGGCTACCTGCTGGCATCATCCTCCTGCTACAAGAGCGCAGGTCTCCCGGGCTCAGTGTGAACGCTGCGTTTCCCACTGTTTACCTGCGGTCACTTCCACCGCTGGTTATCGATACACGCCATTCGCTTAATCCCTGATGGCTTTTCTGGTTCTTTCACATTGGGATGTTTCCATCCATACTTCAGCCAAATTCATCATTTTGGTTACAGCTACACCACGGTCACGCTGTGATCCTGCCGAGATCCTTGCCTTGTGTCCAGCAGTTCTGGGCTCAACCTGGGATCTGGGGGCTGAAAACTGGTGCACTGAAACTCATCCGAGTAGTCTTGTTACTTGATAAAGGAGCTTTTGCATGCCTGCAAGGCTAAAGAAGGCCTCTCCACACAAAAAGCGCGATATTTAAGAGGGCTAGGTCTGGTCTGAGAGTTTGTTGAGTGTCCAGAAAAACATCAAAAAATCTTCAAGTGAGGTTTGGTAGTTTGAGTTGAAGAACACGGGAGCTGGTCTCGTTTTAAGACCTTTTTTCAGGGAAATTATAGGTATTTTGAATTATGTCCCTCCTAGCTTCTTTTGGAAAAATGTTCTATTAAATTCTTCCTCCTGCTTTCCCCAACACGTTATTTCTAACTCCAGCACATTTGGTGCAATCTGCTGCTGCCCTGTCCCCATGAAGACAGAGCTCTCTCTGCCCCATGTAAAGGGAAGGGACATTGTCACGTGCAGCTTTTCCCGCAGGTATCTGACCAGTTTCCACCACTCTCTGCTGGCAGCAGTGTCCTTGCACTGCCTGGCAGCGTCACCCCTGCCTGGCACCCTGCCCTTCCACCGGCCCCGGAGCCTGGCACAGCACGAGCTCCAACACCTGCCTGCAGCAGCTTATCTGCCAGTCTGCAGCCAGCGCTGGGAGCAGGGAGACAGCCCCAGATATTCCCACGTTTTGTGGGTTTTCTTTGCCCACAACCATGAGCGTGCAGGAGCCCAGGCATGCAAGGCAGGAACACCCCGGCTATGCCCCACCGGCTCTGCTCCGCGCTGGCCCTCTGCCTCCCTCTCCCTTCTTCGGGAGCTCACCCAGCACCTCCTGGATAAAGGGATGCCATCTCCTGAGGTGCTGGAAATCCTCCAGTGCTTTGCCACATGTGATGCTCATGGGGTATTGCCATTTGCATCCCACTCTCTCTCTTGCCCCCTCTGCCTTAGCTCTCTGCTGGCAGCCCCACGATTTCTCCTGTACGGAGAAAATATTTTATTTTCTGAGTGTCCCAGCAAGGAGGGAGAGACCTTCTGCTGAACCCACCTGCATGGCCATGATTAGGACAACAGACTTAAGACACCCTTGTAGGACCAAGGGACCATCTGCCCCAAGTAGGAGTTGTCCCCAGAGTGTGCTGGGATTGTGGCCAGCCCTGGACCCCTGCTCTCCATCACGTAGTCCAGCCTCTCACCTCTCCTGTGCTGGGGTAATTGCAGGCCAGGCAGCTGGTGACACAAAACACCAATGTCCTCTTCCCATGGACCATGGTGGGTAACTCTTCTGCTGCAGTTTGGAGATGGAGATGTCAGGTTTCTTAGGGAAAAGAAACAGCACCTCCACTTTTAGGCCAATGGGCCGAAAGCTGCCCAGCACCAGTGGCCATGATTGCCGTGGGACACATGCCTGTGTCACGCTGTCCTTCAGCCCACGTATGCCCTCTCTGCCTGTAGAGCACCCAGCAGGAACCACCCGGTCTGTAAGTGCTCCCCAGCAACACCAGGAGTCACAGCACGTCCCAGGGACTCTTTCTCCCCCTCTCCTGGATGTGCTTGCAGCATCCTGCTGCTGAATTCGCTGTATCCCCAATGCGGGGGCTCCAGGATCCCAGGAGCCCAGCTCTCCGCTGGACACGGGGTCCAGGCCTGGCTCTGTTCCCAGGTGCTGTATATGGCTCGGTGGAGCAGGTGGGGAAGCTCCCAGCGTGATGGCTGGGACACGGCAGGCAGCAGACCATGCCCATGGCCATCTGTCAGGGACAGAGGGTGAAGGGTCTGCTTCAGGCACGAGCCCAGGAAGCCCCAAAAGGGTTTCGTGGAGCTTGATAGCTTCTCCCAGGAGAAAATGGCCCAAATCCTGGCAGGCTTGTGACATCTGCCAGCCAAGCTGTTTGTCTTACCTGCTCCTCATCAATTGCCCAAACCTGTGAGTAGCAGAAAGATATCCCCCACCTACAGTCACGAGTGCCGTCGGCACTGGGCTGCAATTACTGCTGCATCACCACCTCCCCGGTGCTCGTCAGCCAGCTGGCCTCACGTCACCCGTCGTGCTGCCACACCTGGGAGATACCAGCGGGGTATGGCTGCGTCACCTGGTGACTCAGGGCCACTGGCTTCAGCGTGAAGCTGGAGCTACTGACCTGAATCTAGGGGAAAACATCTTGCAAGCTGCTGGCTCTTGCAGCGTTGAGAAGCTCCAGCCCCCCGTGGGCTGCTGGCCGGTGGCTATGTGGGTCAGTGTCTCAGTGCTGAGCAACTCACCACGTGGGACTGAGTCATGAGGAGAGCAGCAGAAACTGCACAGGGAGCCTGGGCTTTTCTCCGTCACTGGGGAGAGGATGTCCTCTCCCTCTTGCAGCTCAGCGGCCACAGCCGTGGTGACACCTCTGACCCGCAGGCGGCAGGGCTTGGAGCCTGGGATGGATGGTGCCAGCCCCCTCGGGAATCCCATTTGCACCTCTGTGCTCATGGCTGGCCTTACTGATGGTGTGGGTGTTGGGGCAGAGCTGCTCCGACACTGATGGAGCCCCTCTCACCCACTCGGGGCTGTGTCCTCGTGGCTGTAACACAGGCACCCCAAGATGCAGGGAGCCCCATACCTCTTCTGCAGGACAACGAGCTTGGCAGGGAGGTTTCTCCCTTCCTGCATCATCCATCGTCCTCCAAGCACCCCAGGCAGTGCCACAGCCCTGGAAAACGGGATTTGTAAAGCAAAGGCTCAGGAGATTCCCTTCCTGTGCTCTGCCCTCTCCTGTGCTTGGTCTGTAGATACCTTCGGAGCCTGCGACGCTGACCGTGGGCATCTCTGGGACCTCACAGGGGTCCTGCCCACCCCGGCATCAGCCCAGGCCTGTCCGCACAGCACCAGCACAGTCCCAGCACCACACACCCAGCGCTCTGCAGCAGGCACAGGCACCAANCTGCTCCGACACTGATGGAGCCCCTCTCACCCACTCGGGGCTGTGTCCTCGTGGCTGTAACACAGGCACCCCAAGATGCAGGGAGCCCCATACCTCTTCTGCAGGACAACGAGCTTGGCAGGGACGTTTCTCCCTCCCTGCATCATCCATCGTCCTCCAAGCACCCCAGGCAGTGCCACAGCCCTGGAAAATGGGATTTGTAAAGCAAAGGCTCAGGAGATTCCCTTCCTGTGCTCTGCCCTCTCCTGTGCCTGGTCTGTGCCTTTGGAACATGCGATACTGACCGTGGGCATCTCTGGGACCTCACAGGGGTCCTGCCCACCCCGGCATCAGCCCAGGCCTGTCCGCACAGCACCAGCACAGCACCAGCACCACACACCCAGCACTCTGCAGCAGGCACAGGCACCAATCCTGCATGGCAGAGCACCGACGGATGCCTGTGTCCCCCCCACGAGCTCCTGCCTCCCAGGACCCTGGGCACAACATTCTCCCCAAGGACAATGTTCTCCTCCTGCCGCAGCACTGAGGGTGTGACCAGCTCCAAGGGACACTCCTGGTCCTTGGGCTCTTGGTGTGGCCTTGCCCATGTGTGGCTCCAGCAAAGGCTCCCCTGGCTCTAGAGACTGGTCTGTCGGGGGGGGTATCTGCCTGGCAGGGCATGGTTACAGCCCCCCCTCAAGAGGTATGGACAGACAGTGAGCAGTGAGAACAGCCCTGGGGACACAGCCATGCCCCTGACCAGGACATCTCCAGGGAGGAGGATGGGTTTCAAGGGGCCAGTCTCCTGTGGTGGTGGGCTGAGCGGAAACAGCACGGAGACCCCCAGCCCTGCTGGGAGAGAAGGGAGGGCAGCTGCAGAGGGCTTGGGCACAGGGTCCCCAGCCCCAGCCCTCATTTGCATGTGTACAGAGCTGGGAATTTCCCCATTTTTTTCCACCAGCAAGCAGCCGAACTTTCTGCATGGTGACCTTCGTCCCCACCCAGGGTGGGGCACCCGCAGCAGCTGGCAAACATCACTGCAGTGCCCTGCTCCCCGCCGGTGGCCTGGGGACCCATCCCGCTGTGCAGGGATGCAGCAGCGCTGCCTGGGCTGTGGGCAGCCCGAGGGGGCAAAGGCAGGGATCTGCCCCCCAGCACCCACACGCTGCTGGCTGGGTGCACAACAAGCAGTGCCAGTCCCCCCAGTATGTCCCCCGGGGAGCGCAGGGTCCCCCAGTCCCTGCCATCCCCAGGCATTGGTGGGGTCGGTACCCAGGCAGTCCCCTCTGCCCACCCTGCTGCCAGCCCCAGGTGCTGACCCCTCGTCCCACAGGAAGGGGCGAGCGGTGGCACTGGCTCTGCAGAGTCTGATGGCAGATGCCAGCACAGGCGGACGATTCTGGGGGTGCTCAGCACCTCACAGCATCAGGCCCCGGCTGCTGTGGCCAGGTGCTGCCCTTGGCTGCAGAAAGGGCAGCAGGGAGGGGGACCAGGAGAGGCCACTCAGGAGAGCAAGTGTGGCTGTGGGGTGGGGGGTCTCTGAATGGCACCCCTGCAGTGTCCACCCCCTCCGCAGGAGCTCACAGCCCTGCCCCGCTGCCTACAGAACGGTTCTGTGCGGGCAGGGCTGCCTGCATGCAAGGTCCCCTTTCAGGGGGGCACCCATGGGTGTCACCCCAGCCTCTCACAAAGCTCCTGGCCCATCTCTGCCCAGTGCCGGACACCGGACCACCCTGCTGCCAGCCTTGAAGCCCAGCAGCCCTCAGTGGGGGGCCATTGTCCCTGCCCGGGGCCCATTGTCCCAGGCAGCATACCCGAGCACAGACTGCCCTGTGCCAGCTCCCTCCCGTCTGCATTCCAGGGAGACAAACCATGATGTTCCCAGGAATTGCAAACCACCCTGACTTTTGCTCTGAGACCTTGATTGTTTCGGGAGGAGCACGGACAGAGCCCGTGCTGTGCCTCACTCAGGACCGCTCAGCATCCAGCCTTCTGCAGGCGGATGATATTCCCCTGGTGTTCCCCAGCGCCCGTGCTTTGGCAGGCAGGTGGGTTGCAGTGGCAGGTCACCCATCTGCCTCTCCCTCTGCTGACAAAAGCCGGGATGGCAGCCCGGACAGTCACCCAGCACAGGCTCCTGCCCTCAGAGCTCTCCCAGACCTTTCTCCTGCTCCTCTGGAGCCCCAGCTGTGCTCTGCAGCCGGCTGAGTTTGAACCTCCACGGCTGCAGGAGAGTTGGAGTTCCCTGAGAGATGTCAGGGAGCACCCTGAAAGTGGTGCTAGGAAAGGGGGTGAGAAGCCCCTAACCCTGCAGCGTGGTGGTTTTCACCAGTGCTCCAGCTGCCATCCCCCAGGACTTAGAGGGGATGCTGCAATCGTCCCAGTGCAACTGTCACCCCAAACCCAGCTCTGAAGCCCCCAGCCGCAGCGTGTGACAGCCCGAGCAAGGGAGAATGAGGTTTACCCTGAAGCAGGGAAGAACGGCGTTCTTCCTAGAGCTGGAGGGACCGAGCTGAGGCAAATGGAGAAACCCCATACATTGTCCTCAAAGAAAAGAAGTTGGTGGACTTGAAGGTGGTTAATTTTCTGCATTAAACTTACGAGTGTTTTTGCTCTGCGTTGCATTTTAAATTCGTGAGTCTTTGTGCATTTGCAGGGAACTTGGGGGTGAACCACCAAGTGGGCTTCCATAAAGGGGCTGAGCTCAGGGCCTCTCCAAACCACCTCTCTCCTCCCAGACTATTGCTCATTTTATTCCACGGGAAAATACTGCCTTTGCCCTAAGCTGAACTTGCCCGGGGTTCTCAGTTCCTGCCCTGAACACAACGTGACCTCCCTGTTGCGAACAGAGGTGCAGCCCCTGCTCACATGAGCTGGTGACACTTCCCGCCCAGACAAGGCTGTGTCCCACGGCGCGACCCACGGGGAGCCCAGACGTCCCCGCCACGGTCCCTGCGAGGAAGCCCCGGGAACTCGCCTCCTGCTGTGGCTCAGAGAAAATCCCGCCGTCATTTTGGTTTCCCTGCTGCAAAGTGGGGTTGAGTGTTCGTGTCATACGCTTTAAACCAGTGACTGCTAGGAAACCTGCTGGGGGGGTTCAGGGCTGCGGGAAGGCCACGGGGCACAGGTTTGCTCCAGCAGCGCCGGCCGCAGCGAGCTCAGCGTGGCTGTGGACGATGGCAGAGGCTTTCCACGAGCTCTGGGGAGGAGGTGCGGGAGCAGGGGAGGGAGAGCTGCAGGCTCCAAAGCCCTCCATGGCTCCTGCCTGCAGCTGGGAACAGCTGGTCAAGCATCGCAGTCTGCCTCACCCCCAAAACCCCCGGTTCTGGGCTGAACCGTTGTGATCCATCCCTGCAGGAGACTCACGCAGGATCGGTGCCGTCAGGACACCGATGGGAGCTCCAGGCACCGCGGCACTGCACTGAGTGAGGCAGGAGCTGGGGTGGGCAGAGGCTGGGCGGCTCTACACCGCCGGTGGGAGGGTATGAACATCACACGGGAGCATCTTCATTCCAGAGGAGGGGCTGCAGCAGCGGTGGGGAGCTCCTCGCCCCTGCCCACCTCCCGCAGCCTCCAGAGCAGCTGCCTGAGCCCTGGCTTTGCCTGCACCGGCCGTCAGTGTTTACCGTGTCCCCTCCCTGCCCTCTCCCCCCTTTCTGAGGAACCGCACAGGTCACTTCGCCAGCACTGGCAAACAGGCGTGCACCAGCCCTGTTATTGCTCTGCTCCCGCGCAGACCGACTGTTTGGTGGAAACAAAAGGAGCCGTTTGCAGTTGGGGTTGTTCAGCCTGGAGAAGAGAAGACTCCAAGGAGACCTGATTGCAGCCTTTCTGTACCTAAAGGGGGGTTATGAGAAAGATGGGGATAAACTTTTTAACAGGCCCTGTAGCGATAGGACAAGGGGTAATGGTTTTACACTAAAAGAGGAGAGGTTTAGACTAGATATAAGGAAAAAATATTCTAAGTTTAGGGTGGTGAGACACTGGCACAGGTTGCCCAGGGAGGTGGGAGATGCCCCGTCCCTGAAAACATTCAAGGTCAGGTTGGATGGGGCTCTGATCTAGTGGAAGATGTCCCTGCTCATTGCTGGGGGGTTGGACTAGGTGACCTCCATGGTCCCTTCCGACTCAAACCATTCTGCGAATCTATGACTCTATAAAGCACCTCCAAGGAGACATCTGCAAAACCCAGACACACACTCATCTCCCGAGAAACAGCCTCAACCCGTCTGTGAATCTGGGTTACAGAAGATAAATGTGCGGTTCCCAAAGAGTGTCCGGGGCTGTTGTCTGGCCCCCAGTTTGGGGACAGGCAGGGACCCACGCTGGCTGGGAGCTGCTGGGTGGAGAGAGGGAAGGAAGAGGGGCATCTCAGAAAGGCTGCTTGGGCAGCGATTCCCAGGGTGACAGAGCCCACCCGAGGTCACTCCTGTGCCACCCAAGTGTCACCTTGCCCCAGTGAACTCTGCTGTTGTCTTCAGGCAGCTCCATGACACACCCAACCGTTGGGCAACGGCCGTGAAATGAAACTAAAAATAGCACCCACTCCTTACAGGAAAACACCTGGCTGCCTTGTGCCAGCACCCTGCCAGCAGCCACATCCCTCCCGGGCAGGCAAGGAGCGCACCGAGGGCTCCCTCCTCCGAGCTGATGTGGGCACTGAGGAAAGACCTCATCCTCCTCCTCGGCGCTCCTGCCCCAAGCTCCGTCACCAGGCAGCGTGGTTTTCCTCTGAGCCTCACCAAGGTGCAAAGGCATCGCTGCCTGACCCTCAGGTGGGGACTGGTGCCACCATCTCTCCTACCTGGCCTTTGCAGAGGGAGCTGGGCGCAGCACTGGGGCTTCGCTGGGGAGCAAGTTTGTGTTCCCCATCCTTCGGTTAACCAGACTTTAAAGTGCTGGCGGTGCTCGGCTGGCCAAGTTGCCTGTGCCCTGGCTCTGCTGGCATCCCCACATCTGGGCACAGCGCTGTGTCCCTGTGAAAGCTGTGTCTAGCTTTTCCCTTTCACATCTCAGCTCTTTGGTGGGTCTGTAATCCACTAAGGAGAACACTTTGCTCATTTTTTTTATATGGGATGGTGGGCCAAGGCCAGAGTAGTCATGATCCCTGGGGCTGGTCCTTTGATCTTTCACCGATTCCCTTGTGACCTTGGAGCCAGAGCACCTGGAGCAGTTAGCAGCCCACAGCAGTCCTGCATGGTCCTTGGGCTGTCGCTGAGCTCGCCATTCTTCCTTTGCAGTAGTTGGGCTCTGCTAGCACTGGGCCAGTGGTCACATTGAGGTGCCGGTCCCTCTGCACGCAGGACAGACCACAGGCATTGCCGCCGCCTGCTCCTGCTGAACGCAGCAGGAGGTGAAATCCTCCTTTCCCCTGTGGAAATACCCACATGATGCTCAGCTGGGTGCCCACCTGTCTGCGGGAGAAGCAGCGTGAGAAAGGAGAACATCCATGCCTGGATGCCAGCTCCTGCCTGCCGGGTCCTGGGCAAAGTGCTGCAGGGAGGAGCCTGTGACTTGAAGCAAAGGTACCGGGCTGCAGGTGTGCCGTGATTTCTGTGGCCTTTGCCGATCGGCGCTGTCCCACACAATGGCTCCAGTGCAGGAGGGATGAAGGGCTTGCACCTGGCTGAGAGAAATTATTTGGGAGCAGAGACTCCTCCTGCCCCACCCTGCAGGGACGTGGGGTGACAGCAGTCTCCACCAGCCCAGCTGCGGTGGCTGAGGACCAAGGGCCAGCTGAGCACAACGTGATTTGAGCAGAGGAACATCCCACCACTGAAACCCATGTCAGCAACTGTCCTACTAGCTTTGGTCACCCGGAACGGACAACCTCTGAGCTCTGCGACTCAGTTTACCTGCTCTGGCTCCCGTGGTATCAGCTCTCCCAGCTCCCAGCGAGGCACCAATTGGGCCCACGTCCCCTCCGTGCTCCGGGACGCCAGCCCAGAGGCCCTTCTGGCTCAGAGAAGAGCGGGCTCAGTTCCAGACAGAGACAGCCGTGGGGTCCCGGTTAGGGGGAAGGTGTTTGCTAGCTGCAGTGGGGTAAGGCATCCCAGCCCCTGCCATGCCCTGTGCAGGAGAGAGACAGACCCCCTGAGCCCCCCAGGTCTGGGATAGCCCCGCTGCTTCAGGCTTGGCATGCATCCCCACGGGCTGCCTACGTGCCACAGAGCATGTCCCCAGAGGGGACCCTCATCCCTCCGGTCCCACGGTCACGGGGAAGAGGTGACTGCAGGGAGAAAGAGCAGGTGGGGGAAGAGGAGACCAGGAAGACAGACGGTGGGTAGGGGGAGAGGAGATGGAAATGGGGAAAGATGATGGGTGTGGGGAGAAGTCACAGGTGCAGGGGATCAGGGACCTCAGTTCAGTTCAAACCCCTGTCCCAGGGTGCAAGTCAGGAGGAAAAGCTGCAACAAATGTTGGGAGACCTGGGCCAGCAGATCTGGCACCCCAACGTGGCAAGGAGCTTCGCCTGAGGCCAACCAGTCCTTCCTCTTGGCCTCCCGCCGAGGGCAGCCCCATCACCCCTCCAGCCCTGGGGAGGTGGTCTGGCCATTCCAGGGCATCCGGAGTCCAGGCTGAGTGTGGCAGGGGACGTGCCACATGGTGCCCAGTGTCGGGCCTCGGGCATCCTTAGTGCCACCTGCTCGAGGGCAAGGGGTGAGAGATCTCAAGTGGGAAGAGCTGAGCTCAGCAGCCCGACCCAAGTGCCAGGCTGTGGGCATCCTTCGTCTGGCTTGTTCCGGGGGGATGGTGGGGGATGTTGGGGGATATTGGGAGGATGCTGGGGAGATGTTGAGGGGATGCTGGGGGATGTTGGGGGATATTGGGAGGATGCTGGGGAGATCTTGGGGGATGCTGGGGGGATGTTGAGAGGATGCTGGGTAGATGTGGTGGGGATGCTGGGGAGATGTTGGGGAGATGTTGGGGGGATGCTGGGGGATCTTGAGAGGATGCTGGGGAGATGTTGTGGGGATGCTGGGGAGATGTTGGGGAGATGTTGGGGGGATGCTGGGGGATGCCGAGCTGCCCAGCCTGGGTTCTGGCCCATCTCCGCAGAGCTTGGCAGCCTCCCTGGGAGCGGGTGGGTGACCAGCAGAGGGCCGGGCTCTGCCGCTTCCCAGCCCGGCTTTTATCCTGCCCAGAGCTCTCCCGAGAGCCCAGAGTAGCAGCCGGAGCCGGACAGACCGGCTGCTCCTCCAGTCTGCTCCCTCGCTGCCCGCAGGCCCGGGGTCCCTGTGGTCGGGGCTGCCCTATCTCCCACCACAGGCTTTCGCCGGAGGGTGCAGAGAGCACCATGCCTTCTCCACCACCACTGGTCCTGCTGCTGCTGATGCTGCTGGTACCGGGGGCTGCGGCGATGCGAGGCAGGGCTGGGCAGTCGGGGGAAGGCAGCACCCACCACGCCCAGGGCGCAGATGGAGGTAGGACCCTGCCAGCGATTTCCCAGGACAGTCCAGAGGGCCAGATGATGAAGGAGAGGCTGCGCCGGGGGACAGAGGAGGACTCCAAGTCGGTGCAGCAGTATGTGCCGGGGGTGCGGGTGGAGTTCCCGCGGCCCCTCAACTCTGCCAGCCTGCACCCAACCAGGGCCCTGATGCCATCCAGCACGGACCCATCTGAGCAGCAACAAGGGGTCCCCACGGATGGGGAGGGGTCAGAACCCCGAGCCAACTTCACTACCGTGTCTGACAAGCGATTGCAAATCCAGAACCCCTTGTACCCGGTGACGGAGAACTCCTACAGCGCCTACGCCGTGATGTTCCTGTCCCTCATCGTCTTTGCAGTGGGCATCATCGGAAACCTCTCTGTGATGTGCATCGTGTGGCACAACTACTACATGAAGAGTGCCTGGAACTCCATCCTGGCCAGCCTGGCTTTCTGGGACTTCCTCATTCTCTTCTTCTGCCTTCCTGTGGTCATCTTCAACGAGATCACCAAGACGAGGCTGCTGGGGGACGTGTCCTGTCGGATCGTGCCCTTCATGGAGGTAAGGGGCTGTGCAGGGCCCTGGAGGGCTCAATCGGCTCCTCTCTGCCCTCTTGCTTTGGGGACAATCCATGCTGCTCCTGGCCTGGCACAGGGTCTGTGTGCCCCAGAGACCCCCATCATGGGGCACAGCAGGGAGCCGAGGGACCGTCCCAATACTGACCTTCCCTTTGCCTCTGCCTTGGGCTATTTCTCAGCCAGGGCTGGGAAGAGCCCATAAAACCCTCCTTTGTCCAGCCAGCATTGGGACTTCTGTCCGTGGTGTCCCTCTGTCTGTCTGTCCCTGTCCCAGCCCGACACCCCCAGCCTGCCGTGCTGGCCCAGCACTGGCCACGGTGGGCTGCTGAGGATGGCCCCAGGGCAGGGGGCTGCAGGTGGGGCAGTTCTGGGCAGCACTGTGGTGGGAAAGCCTGGGAATTAGGTTTGGGAACCTGAGATCTTTGCTTGTCCTCAAGCCTCATGCGTGATGAGTTGGGGGTGACCTGGGGACCTGCTGAGAAGGCCACAGGGACCATGGTGAGAGGAGGAGGCAGAATGAGCAAAAATGCCCCAGATGCCATGATTTTGCACAGTCCTGCTCTTGTGTTGAAAACAAACCCTTGCTGCGGGGGCATCTCCCATCCTGGAGGGTTATCTGGGATCTGACTGCTCCCCTCCGTGCCCACGCACGACAGACAGAGCCAGCCTGCCTGTGCGTGCTGTCTGGGGCTCCAAAGCCCGGTTTATCGAAGAAGGGTGCAAACACAGGGCTGGAAGAGATCAGAGACAGGGTCAGGTCCCTGGAGACCCTCTCCAGCTCCATCAGGCCAGATGGGGTCCAAAACTTGCCTGTTCCACTGAGCACCTACCCCCATGGCCAGTGTCCCCGACGCATCACATGAAAACCAGCTGAGGCCATGGGGCTGGTGGGCCCAGGGGCTGCTGCCCTCCCCCTCCCCAAACCTGATCAGGGTGTGTAGGAGCGCTGACACCCATTGGCACCCATGCCTAGGCCAGCCCTGCCCTTCCAGCGCTGTCACCACGCTGAGCTGGGACCTGGCCTGCTGTCATCACCAGACCGGTCTGTGCCCATCACCAAGGACTCGAGCCTGCTCAGAGAAATAACGGCTGGAGGGGACGGAGAGCAGACCGTGGCACTCAGACGGGGAAAGCTCGTGGCTGCAGAGAGCTCAGTCATTACAGGCAAAGAAATGGCCCCGAGACATTTACAGGTCCCATCACCATCCCCTCCCCAGCACCCCCCTGGTCCAGCTTCTGCTGGAGAGTGGGACCCGCCGGGCTCTCGGGTGCAGGACCTGCCTTTGTTCTGTTCCCCAGGTGCTGGATTATCCTCTCCTGCTTCACCCGACTGCAGCTGCAGGTTAAGGTGACTCCAGCTGGGGGGTTAGACATGGGCATGGATGGGCTGGCACAGCCCCCACTGCCAGGTCTGAGGCCACCGCTGCCACCAGTGGTCCCTCTCTGTCCTGCTGCTCCATGCCCCGCTGGCACTGTGGCAGTCAGCTCCCCGGTGCCAGTGCCATTGCACAGGGTCTGCACAGGCACAGGTGCCCTGGACGTTCACGGATCGCCTGTCTGTGCACACCCCTGGCAGGGGACCCCGGCAATGCCACCGCATCCCCTGGGCACAGGCGTGTGGTGATGGACCCACACCCTGGGCAGCTGCTGGGTGCAGCCCAAAACCTGCAGGTTCCATCCCAGCACGACGATGCTGCGTGTGCTAGAGGAGATGTGCAGCCCCCACCTCTCTGCACCGTCTCCCCTGCTTGGCAAGCAGGAGCTGCTCATTTCTGGAGGTCCCCCACCCCAGTCCTGGCTTCTAAATGAAGTGTTTGCCCCCTCCCTGTCCTCCACCTGACGTCACAGCCAGGTGGAAGGAGGACTTGGAGAGGGGCAGGAATATGGACCCACCTTTGCCCAGGCAGGCTCAGTGCCACGGGTAAGGATGAGAAGGGAAAGGTGATGTCCCCACACCAGACCCCTTCACGAGGAGGATCTGCCATGGCCCGCCTCTGAGATGCTCGGGAGCTCCCTGGCCGTGGCCCTCTGGGAGATCCCTGGGGGTGGCACCTCCAGGGACACCAATTCAGGAGCACCTGGGGCCCCGGGGACAGCTCAGTCCCCAAGGGAGGCAGGAAGGACAATGGGATGTTGGGGCTGCTGAAGGATGGGCGCAGCACAGCACTGGGCAGGCGTGCTCCTGGTGTGGTCCCCAGCTGCCAACCCTGCCCTGCCCTCCTGCCCTCCCGCCCCTGCGCCCCAAAGCAAGGGCAGAGAGGGGCTGCAGGACTTCTCCGTTCACCTGGGATGCAGCAGCAGGGACCCTTTGGTCTGGGTGGGAGGGCACGGCCAGGCCAGAGTAAATCCCCAGCCACGAGAGGGGAATCCGTCTGCAGCCCAGCAGTCGATGTCCAGCCTTTCTGTAGGGGACCATGCGAGCGTTCCAGGCTGCTGGACGAACTCTGTAAGGAGCACGTCTGTCCTCCGCTTTGTAGCTACTGAGATGCTCTGGGTGGGGGCACAAAGCCAGGTTTTTGGAGCAGAGCTGGCTCCATGGGCTCCTGGTGACGGGCGGTGTGCAGGGATGTGTCTGGGGCGACCAGTGGCACCAGGTGCATCCCTGCCAAGGCACTGGGAAGGATACTCTGCCATGTCCGAGTCACATGCCAGGACAGGGGGACCAGGCGAGACAGAAGAGCCCGTGGGAGCATGTAGGGGGGAGGTGAGGCAGCAGCACAGCAGCGCTGGGAGGGCTGCAGGGGCCAGCCAGGGAGCTGGGTGCTGGGTGCTGGCTGCGGGGCAGAGCAAGGGTGCTGGATGCTCAGGGTGGATCCTGGGGCAGAGGAGCTGGGACACGAGCAGCGTTGCTGGGTGGTGGGGCTGGGTACAGGATGGTGACGGTGGGCTGTCTGGGGGGATGCTGCTGTGCAGAACTGAACAGTGACGGTGGGTGCCTGGCATCAGGGCTGGTCAGGAGCTGCTGAGGGGCCAACCCAGGACCACTGGAGAAGGAGGGGGGGCAGAGGGGACAGTTCCAGACCTGTTTCAGGCTGCTACCCTGGCATCATACAGGGCCCTGGGAGGTTTCCTGAGTGTTGGGAAGGTCTTTCTCAGGGTGGTGTTTGATGGCTTCATGAGGCCAGAAACAGCCACGGGGCTGGGGGTCACCATCCTGTGACTCTGCCGTTTTCCTGGCCAAGGGCTGTGGGACTTGGCTCCAAGCAAAGCTGCAGCTCTGGGGCTGGGACCGTGAATGCTGATTGTGACCCTCGGTGCCTTGCCAGCCCTCCCAAAGCCACTGCGATTCCTCTGCCTCCGTTGGCGTCTTCTCTTTAGCAAACAGGATGTTTTTCCTGCCATTTCCAATGCAGCGGAAACTGCCCCAAGCTGATTTGTGACAATGGCACCTTCAACTCGTTCCCCTGTCCGGGAAACAGGCAGCAGAGCAGGGCAGGGACAAGCCAGCCTGGGGCAGCTGGGGGGGCCTTGGGGACCCTGGGAAGGATGCTGGTGGCTGTGATGGTCCCTGCTTTTCCTCTCCAAGAACCATCCACAATAGAGGAAGAGCCTGAGGGACAATCTCGCCATCCAGCAAAGCTTCTTCCTTCTGCAGAAAAGGGAGGTGGGCAGGGACAAATGGGTCAAGGGACATTTTTATTCACTGCCCTTACAGGCGTCACAGAAAAGTGGCTGTAACCCTGGGATACAGCCACAGGCTGTGAGCTCTCTACAACCTTGGAGGAAGGGTCTCGGGCTGTGGTCTTGGGTAGCCAGGGGTTTCCCACCAGCCTGGTAAAGGCAAGCCCCTGCTGATGTCCCTGCAACAAGTCCCACTTGTTCTGCCTCCCCCCTCACCAGGTATCATCGCTGGGAGTCACCACCTTCAGCCTCTGCGCCCTGGGCATCGACAGGTTCCACGCGGCCACCAGCCCCCAGGTCAGCACCCGGCCCATCGAGCAGTGCCAGTCCATCATCGCCAAGCTGGCCGTCATCTGGGTGGGCTCCATGACGCTCTCAGTGCCGGAGATCCTGCTCTGGCAGCTGGCACGCGACACATCACCCGTGTCCGGTGTGGTGACGGAGTATTGCACCATGAAGCCCTGGTCCAACCTGCCCGAGTCCGTGTACTCGCTGGTGCTGACCTACCAAAACGCTCGGATGTGGTGGTACTTTGGTTGCTACTTCTGCTTGCCCATCCTCTTCACCGTGAGCTGCCAGCTGGTGACTCGGAGGATCAGCGGCACCGAGAAGAAGATGGAGTGCCGAGGGACCAAGCACGGCCAGTGCGAGAGTCACTTGAACTGCACCATCATCGGGCTGACCATCATCTACGGGCTCTGCACCACCCCTGAGAACGTCTGCAACATCGTGGTGGCCTACATGTCCCCTGACATGTCCAAGCAGACCTTGGACCTGCTCAACCTCATCAACCAGTTCTTCCTGTTCTTCAAGTGCTCGGTGACACCCGTCCTGCTCCTGTGCCTCTGCAGACCCCTGGGCCAGGCCTTCATGGACTGCTGCTGCTGCTGCTGCGAGGGCTGCGGCCCCGACACGGCCTCCAGCGAGGGCAGCGCTGACAGCAAGCTCAAAACCGAGATGTCCTCCTCCATCTTCTTCGACAAGCCCCGAGAGTCCCCTCCACCTCTCCTGGCCCTCGGCACGCCTTGCTAAGTGCCACCGGGGAGCCGTAGAGATCGTTCCACCACCTCCTCCCAAGACCAAATGTTGTTTTGCCGTTAGTGCCCGTGGCTGGACGTGGAGCAAGCAGAAGAGACAGCTCGGGGGGCTGCGCCATGGGCTTCAGACCCCACGTTGGGCAAGTGAGGCTTGAAATCCCAGTCCCTGCGGCTACGTTGGTGGCCTTCTTGCCTCTGCCCAAAGGCCAGCAAGGACACCAGCAGCCCCCCAGCCTGGCTGCCAGGCTCAGAGGGGTTGCTGCTCTGGAGATGGAGCTGCGCCAGAAAGGTCCCACCTGAAACTACGGAGGGTTTCCGTGGTGGCTCACAGAGGACATAGCAAACACAAACTGCCCTCGTCCTGTCCCGTCCCCTCCTGCCAGCCCCTCCAGATAGGAGAAGGTCCCAGTGACTACATCCTACCGGACCCAAGCAGTGCCCTGTAAGAGCTCAATAAACCAGTAACCTAGAGCACGTCGCGCACGCAGCCATCCGGACGACCGCGCGGAGCCCCCGAGAGCCAGCGCCTGGGGCTTGGATGGCTCTTCCCTAAAACCTGGGGGGCTCTGGGGTGGGCAGGGGCAGCTGGGGGAGCATGAGGGCAGGGAATCAGCCCTGCCAGGCCAGGCAGCACCTAAGGGAGATGGGGAAAGGCCCCCAGCCCCTCTGCCCCTCTCCCTCTGGGGCGATGGTGAGTGAGCTGGTGCCAAGCCAGCCCCTGGGAGGGTCCCCTCCAAAGCACCAGGCTGGGGTTGGTTTGTAGGACTCCACCTGGTCCCAGTAAAGCCCAGCCAGCCCAGCACTGGGCTGAGATGCTCTGCAGTCTGCAAGGCAGCTGGTTCCTCACCTGCCCCATGCAGGACCAAGGTGCTGCTGCCGCGCGGTGCTGCCGTGCAATGCTGGGGGGGCTATGCAGGACCACCCCCCCAGCAACGGGGTGAGCACATAACATCCCAACAACCCTGTGCGGGGCTCCTGGCCTTCAGCCACCTGCCCATTGTGGGCACAAAATTGTCCCAGGCTGATGGTTTGAGGGCGTCAGGGTTTCCAAGCCCCACATCCACCCCCTGCCCAAGGCTCCTGCACCTGGCGGGGGGGCTTCAGGGAGCAGCTGGGGCGGTGGGATTGGGCTGAGGGCAGGCTGGCCATGCTGGCCCAGTCCCCCGGAGCTGTTAAAGCTCCTTGTCCTGCCGCTGGCACCCACCCCAGCCCATGAAATGCCGGGGTGAGGGAGACGGTTTCTATGGCCGGGTGAATGCGAGGGGCTCACTGTGGGCTTTGTGCAGCATCGACACCCACCGGGCTTTGCTTTCGCAGCCCTGTTTCCAGGGAAACAAAAGCCCCAGTTTTCTTCTGAGAACATGAAACTGGGTTTATCCTTTCCTCCCCTCCTCCCAGTGCTGGGTCCCACAGTCTGGGAGCAGCGGGGGAGAAGAGGGGTCTCATCCTGGCGCAGGGATGGAAGGGGGGGAGCAGAGCCCAGGCTGCCCGCCATGCCCTCACCCCCCTGCACCCCACTGGGGTGAGCGGGGTCCCTCGGGGGCTTCGGTGGGAGGAAGGGAGCGGGGGCAGCTCTCATGCGCTC
>VZTO01027739.1:0-29544 GCA_013400615.1 Syrrhaptes paradoxus
TTCTGTGATTCTATGATCTTGGATATGAATTTCTAGACAAAAGCTCAAGGGGCCAGGGAGAGCTCTCAGATGTGCAGTGGCAGACCTTTGCTTTTCCTGAGTGCTTATGTAGGATCTCTCCTGGGGCAAATCTTGGTGGCTTGAATGATTATTATATGAAAGAACGAACAGTTGGTAGGACCAATTCTTTCCTGGCTTATTTGAGAGCCTTTAATTTTTTTTTTCCCCAACCAGACATTTTAGCTTTTCTTAGCCCCTTTTCTAGCCCTGTGTTGGAACTAAGGAAGCCCACCTGATCTAGCTGCCAAGATGAGTCAGCAGAAGAGCTCTTTATCTTCCCACATGGTCCGAACGTCTGACACTTCCAGGGAAGAGGAATAGTTGCTTAGACACTGGAATTTCCTTTGCTGCAGTCAAGAGAGGTGGGCTGGGGATTAAATGAGATTGAAAGAACATTTTTGTGGGGAGTCATCTGCTAAAATGCCAGAAATTCAGTGTGAAGAGAAGTGCATAAATAAAACTAATGTAACTTTTCCCTTATTCCAGAACATGTCAAGAAAAAAAATTTATATCTTTGTGTATATGTATTTAGGTTGCACTGTGCCTGCAATATAATTCAGGATAATATAGGGAGAGCAAAAATAGAAGCCAAGTCACATCCATGGAAAACTCTGGCACGTTTAGCAGACAAGACAGTTCCTAGCTTCAAGAAACATGAAGTCTTGAGTCATATTTCTTGGATGTGCTTATTGTATTGGCAAGCAGTACATGTTAAAATCCCCATTATTGAGAAATCTAAATTCCCTTTTGCCTTAAAATATCTGTACTCAGTATAAGATGGCTTATGACCTTTTCATAAGTGAAAAAGTATTACACTGGGTAATGATTTCAGTATTTCAGTGAGGATTTTGTGTTGAAAAAGGGCAGCTCCTGGCCAAAGTAAACTATGGCAAAATTTAGATAAGCTGGTGGAAGCGGCTTGTTTCATATAAGTTGGTAGCATGCTCCAGACAAAGTCATCTTTTCCTGAATGTACGATGGAAATAGTGCTTCCCGCTTTGGTGGGAGGGGGTGTCAGGACAATGGATCTAGGGAGTATGAGGCAGCTGGGGCCATGTTCAGACTGCTTGTACCCTAACGCCTGTCACAATGTCATCTCCCCATTGTCTGAGGAATCAAGTTTGAGCCGTCTGAATCACTCATGACTAATCTGAATGTAGTAGTTATAACTTCTATATTAAGCTCCCTGAGTAGGGGGTGTGAACACACCTTCAGACGCTACAGTGAAGGGAGGGCCATCTAATTATTTTAAGAATATGTATTTTGCCAGAGATTTCTTTAGGAGAGGATTAGGCTGCTCATAGCCTGCTTCCTCTCTTCTCATCTAATTCATCTTTTCTTCATCTGCTCTAAAGGACCATTTTCCCACTAGTATTAAAACAAGTGACATGCCAACCATTTATGTGTCACAGGCTGACAGTTCCCAAATTCTGAGAAACCTTGTACCTACTTAAAAAGCAATGGCCAACATAATCCTGTCGGCTAAACCCCCTGCGGGAGGCACATGTCATGTGGCAAAAGAGCTCTTCTGATGCTGCTTGAATAATTTTCTCAAATGCAGTAAGCAGTAGTGACAGATGGCCTTTTTTCCAGTGTAACTCCACGTATTGCTGAAGTGTTTCCTTGCAGAGCCATGCTGGTTGGGATAAGGAAGAAAACCAAGCTGCTTGGAGGCTTCTCAGTAGCAAGAGCACATTGAAAGTTGGGGCTCCAGGGACAGGAGCCAGAGCTGGACCAAACAGTGAGGGCAAAACCAAAATCCTCTGCATTGGCTTTCTTTGCTGCTGCTGCTGTCCTGGTAGGTGGGAAGGGAAGAGTCAGTGACAGTAACTCATGGGAAAGCACACCTTGCCCACTTCAGCAGGGCTCTGGTAGGGGTCTACCCTAAGTATTTTGTCCCAGGTCACGCAGAAAGTCTAAATCAGGTGAACCAAGCCAGCTCTGTCAGTGAGGAGAGGGAAGAGCTAACACAGCCGTGCAAGTGGGAAGCAGCTTCTGGTCTAGTGAGTGTTAAACTGTCAAAAACGTTGCTTGTAGCTGCATTGCTGCTCACTGCGTTCAGGAGGGTGTTATTCTGTTAAAAGAAGAAATTTTAAAAATCCAGTTTTACTGAAATAGCTCTGTCCTTGCTAGACATGCTTTGCAGGATAGCACACTGCTATTCCGGTACTCATAAAGCTGTCCTGTTGTGCAGATAGCCTTAATGCTGCTGCTATTCGTTCTCATTTGTAGAATGGGAGTCATAATATTTCTGTTCCCTCAGCCTTTATCTTCATCCTAAGAGCCGGAGATGTCAGATCCATCCTGGGGAAATGGCCAGAGCCCCCAGGTTGGGCTGTCAGTTTGGCTCCACATCCGTCACTCCACAGTGAGCCTCCCACTGAGGGTGGTTGTGGGGCAAGGTAGGCTGTGACCTCGTGTAGCAATGAACTGCGTGGCTGTGCTTTATTGTTTGGTACCTTATTGTTGCTTTCAGGATTGCTCTGTAAGAAAGTAAGTTCCCTTTTAGAGCGATCTCTGTTTCTGCCCTTTGTTTCTCTTCCTTCCTTATTTCCTGTCTCTGAATGTAGTGAGGCCCATGATTTATACTAGTGCAGACCCTGTTGCATTGACATAGAAGGGTCTGCAGCTGCTGGTGTTAGCCTGACTGGTGAATTTCTCTGTGGCTTGGACTCCTCCTAAAGCCTGGAGTAATTTTGCACTTAGAGTAAGTTACACTGCAGCAGTCGCTGCCTAGTTCCTCCCTTTGGCCTGCATGATCTTGTCCTTTGCGCAAAGTCATGCTGGCCTGCAGCCAGGCTCTACTTCGTGTCCACATTCTCCAGAAAATACAGCTAACACATTCTTCTAGTTAGCTCGATGTCTTTCCTAGTCCCACTGCTTTTACCTGGTCCTGGTTTCCTTATCCTCTGAGAAGGTGAATAAGCACAAGTCCTGATTTCTCATCAAAACTGTTTTGACCATATACAAAGATGCTACTATAGCAATAACTGAGCAGAGCTATAAGCAGGATGGCACCTAAAGAAGAACAAACCTGCATAATCAAAGCTGGCCTGCAAGAAGGCTGAAAACAAAACCCTGATCTGGGTACAGCTAGCCTCTTGCCCAGTGTGGGCTTCCCTGCCCAGTGCCACACACGTTTCCAGTCACATCAGGTTAAAATTAGGACAGCTTGCTCTAGAAACATGGTTACCTAAATCCAGGCATGTCATGGCTGCATTATGAAGCACGTGACGCATTCTGATTCCATGAAAACTGCATTTAGACAACAATGTAAACCAGTGATCAATAAAATCTAGACACAGTTTCTGTTCAGTATATCTCATCAAGCTCTTGGTTAAAATAGAATCATAGAAGCATGTAGGTTGGAAAAGACCTTTAAGATTATCGAGTCCAGACATTAACCTACCACTGCCAAGTCCACCGCTAAACCATGGCCCTAAGTGCCACATCTACATGCCTTTTAAATACCTGCAGGGATCGTGACTCAAACACTTCCCTGGGCAGCCTGTTCCAGTGCTTGATAACCTTTTTGGTGAAGAAATTTTTCCCAGTATCCAATCTAAAACTCCCCCTGGCACAACTTGAGGCCATTTCCCCTCATACTATCACTTGTTACTTGGGAAAAGAGACCGACACCCACCTCGGTTTTAGTAAGGAGAAGTTTAGCAAGGTTTTTATTTTAGTCAGTGTGAGTTTGAAAAAGGTGCTTTTTTTCAGCAAGCTTTATCTGTGCTCTCTCCCAATCTGTTACATATTCTGTATATTGCAGCAATATACGAAGTCCTGAAAGCAATGCTGTGCATGGCATAATGTTCAGGCACTAAAAATTAACTTTAAAATGGCCTAAAATATATTGCAAAGCAGCATTAATTGCACAATTAATCTGGATGGTGCCATAAAGCAATGGCTGGCTGATGCCAGCTGGAGTCAGTAGCAAACAATTCACAAGAAGACTGTCTTTTCCCATTTCCCAAGTTGGGAAATGCACCCAGAGTGTCAGGGAGTGCTGCTCCCTTGACTAAGGGTAAGGTGTATTTGTTGAGTTGCTCTTAGCCTGCAGTGTTGAATTGCCTGCAAAAGTTAAAACATATTCATTGGCTTGTTTATGTTTATGGCAGCATGTAAATCCTGCAAAGCCTTCCCACCAGGTCGCCAGTGGGACAGGATTCAGCACACACTTGTCCACTCATTATACCTATCGCCCAGAGCATCTGTGGTTCTTGCTTACGACATGATGCCTGAAAGTGGCTCAGGGCATCTTTAATTGCGCTGACTTTTTCGTTTAACTACCAGTAGTCACCCCATGCTCTTTCAAATGCCATGAAGAAGACACTTTTTAAAAAATAAAGTGTCCATATTTGGTGAAGCCGAAAGTCTGCTCGGCCCAGTATGCAGCAGCCAATACACTGTCCAACGGGAGCCATAAATACAGCGGTCAAAAGTGTGATAGAGAAGACCACAGCAGACTGCAGACCTGTGACGATGTTTTCCTGAATGCTCTGTAATTATCTAATAGTTGTGTAGTGCAAATCACAAAATATTTCTCAGCACAAGATCTGAGACACCAAGTGACCTACTCCTCCAGAAGAGGAGCCTTGTGGTTAATGGATTGTAGGTGCTTTGGAACTCTGCAAGCTGCGGAAGAGCCTGGTTACCCATGTCCTGGCCAAAAACTGTGAGTGCAGAGCCAAAGTATAAATAAATAAGTAGGGACGGCAACGTTGAAGAGGCATCACCACAGCATTTCCACCCCAAAGCAGTAGCTGTCAGCTATGACCCATGCAGCTTTCCAGAAAGCACTACTCAGTCTGCAGCCCATTCCCAAGGGAGTCTTTGGAAAAAGGTATTAGATAGTGGCAGAGGGAATAAATGTTTCAATCTCTGTTCCTGAAAAACAGGCAAGGGCGTATAGCACTTGTGCAGAAATTTCAGGGTCTTTGGAAAGACTCAAGACATATTCACATAATTGACTTAAAAGTCTACATATTGGCACCAGTGAGGGTGTCTATGCTCATCCTCTTCCTTGTGCTGGCACTAGGCTTCATAAAGTCTCACGAGCGGTCCAGACGAGGAACAGATCCAGCTGTGAAACACTGGGGAAAAACTATGATCAGCAGTTCTGTTGGCTCTGAAGGGAATGAGGAAAGAAAAAAAAAAACTTTTTTTTTTTTTTCCTAGACAGAAGCCTAAAGCCGAGCCTGTACACTGCTTTTCTGCTGTTCAAGAAAAAGGCTACAGGGTTTGGGAGAAGGGTTTTCCTCTAAAACGCTTACAGAGGTATAATTCAGGGTGGCATGCAGGTGTACTTTGCCCTAATAATATATTTCCTCCTTTTTGGTATACATAAGCTACACTGCTAATACTTTCTGGCGGGAATATCTGCTTCCAAGCTTGGCGAGAAGAGAAAGAGGCGTGGGGATTATACAGTACCAGAAGAATGAAAGCGAAACAACTTTTGTGTTTGAACGGGGCCTGAGTGTCTGTCAGGAGCAGCAGTACAATCTGGAAACTGTTTTGCAGAGGCACATTTTTCAGATTAATTCTAGGCTGTCAATCTGCGGCAGAGATAGCTTTTGTTATTTTTGGTAATTACTTTTCTAATGTGTTTTGATGGAGCAAGGTCTTACAATTGAAGGCATTTTCCTTTTCAATCTTTCGAGAAAGTAAAATGTTCCTAATTCCAGTTCCAAGAAGCCTAGCTGTATGCCACATCTTTCATCTCGAAAAGGAGCAGGGGCAAGCCGCCTGCCTTGCAGATTTGTGGAGGGACTATGGTAAGACATGTAATGCATCCATCTGTCTTGTAAGCCACATAGAACCATCTCTCCTTCACTGACAAGCACCTGTTTTTTTCAATGCATAAGTGAAAACAACCCAAAAACCACGCAAAAAAAAAAAAAGAGGGACTTAAATGCAGGCACAATTGCATCCTTTTAAAGACATTCATTAGTTGTAGCTAAAAACTTGCTAAAACTTGTAACCAAAAGTGATTATATTTTTTTCCAGCACAGTCTGAACACTGAGGTTGTGTGGGATAAGGGAGGATCCGGCTCTGTGGAGGACCTGCAGTCCAGTAGTTAGGAAGGTGCTAATCTTTGTAATGATTTTCTGGACCCAACACAGAGAATGGTCCTTATCCGCTCCTCAGGAATTGCCTGTACAATGATACTGAGCCTTTCTCCTGTGGTGCAGACAGAGGCCAGCCTGGGAGTTAGCTGGAAGAACAGGTCAGCTTCACAAGGGGATGGCAAGCGACAGCAGCGAGCAGGGACTTGCTCCTTCTCCAACACTTTGCTACTACATGAGGCTGCAGCAGCCAAATCGCTTAAGGCCCCAGCTTCATCCGTTCCCCAAGTACTGCTCCTCCCGCGCACACCTCCCTCTGCTGCATCTCCTTGTGCGGACACAGCAGCATGCCCTACCATGCATAAAGGCACTATTCTAAATAATATTCAATAGTCATAAATTTTTTTGTGTATGGATCCGTGGTGCCACTTGAGTACATTCCCGCTGAAATCTGATTTCTAATGTCATTAATGATGTTGATGATGAAGAAAAGCTATTAATTTTTGAATTGCAGGAAACAAATAGCAATCCTGTCTGCTTTCAGATAGGGGAAAATAGCTGCTAGCAACACTATTTGCATTTGCAAGAAGCATTCCTGGTTTTTTACAGTATATTCTAATTAATTTTTCCAGTCATGGTAACCCCTTCATAAATACCCCACAGTGTGGTAGCAGCATTTTAATCAGCTAACTTTGGTGAAAGGTGAAACATCCAAATTAAGTGATAAGTTTGAGTATCAAGTGTTCTGGGGAATAGGCTGTTTCGGGACAAGGTGACCTTCGCAACCACTTTTTAATATGAGCCCCATGAAACCTTTTTTAAAAACCTCTGCAAATGAAATGAGCTAATGTAGCAGTCTGCAGGAGAGGACAGACTCACAGTCAGACGGGAACAAAGGCCACAGGAGAGGAAATACAGTTTAGCAGATGCTTATTCGCACCTGTGAACTACTGCGTGCAAAAGCAGCTGGGATTGACTTCCCCATTCCTTTTTGGCCATTAAAGACATGACAAAAAATTTGCAGCAGTAATGGCTCAATCATTTTGAGAAAGGCTCTTGGGATGAACTGAACAGGGGCAGGGAGAGGAGACCCAGGATTTAAGCCTAGCAGCAGCACCAAGAATTCTGTCTACAGATGCCCAGAAAGGTGCTACTGCCTCTGCTCCTGCTCCCGCTGGTATGGCGATAGTGCAGGAGCACACTTCTGCTTCAGCAGCGAAATCAGTGAGGAATCTTGCTAAAACCTCAGTTGACTATTATTATTATCATGGTTGCTCTCTGATAAACCCATTTTAAGCATGTCAGCCTCTCCAGCATGCATTCCCAGCAAATGCGCTCAATGTTAATTTGAAGTGATACATTCTTGGGTGTGCTTCTAGTCTTTACATCTGTTTTTGCTCGGAAAGGAGAGGGACACTTGAGGGGGTCAAGCTGCAGCCTGCCCGAACCCTTCACAAAGTTCAGAGGAGTTGCAGTGCCAGGGTTCTTACCTCTGATGTGTAGACTGGCTCACCAACTCCTCTTCCCTCCTGAAATCTGGCTCATCTTGGGCAGCAATCAGTCCTTTCCATTTTTCCTTGCGAAATTCCCTGTAATGGCTTCAGAGCTTGGATGCAAACACCTTTGTTCAAAATACAAAATGACAGCAGTAGATGCCTTTATAGACAGCAAAAGGCTTGAAGAAGGGCAGAGTAAATAAACAGAAAAAAAGTATATATAATATTGTTGCACAAAGATGAGCTTTCTCTTCAAAATGAAGCAATTAACATGTACGGACTCATTCTGCCAGGCTGGGAGGAAGCAGGAGGCATGTTATTTAAACGATTGCCATGTAGCCCGTGATTATCATTAGGATTCATTCAATCCCAGGCATTCAGTAAAGCTTCTGCTCTGTGGCTGGCTCCAGGCTGCCTCTCTATCAGTATCTATTGTTTCATAATCTCGCCATACTTGATGCTTTTTTTATCCCAACCAAGTCTGCCTTGTTTATTACCCTCCCCAGTGACTAAGCCAAAGCATATTAAACAATGCACAGTTTCATTCGGCTCTTTTCTCATGTTAGCTGAAAGAGAGATGTCTTCTCCCCTAATTGCAGAGGATCTCTTTAGCTTTGCAATTTCTGTATTGAGAGCTTGTTCAAGGGAAGGCGCAGGGATATACATAAACCTGAGAACTCACTGATAGGGGAGATAATTGCTCTTTCCCTCCAAGCATGGCAGAGCTCTCCTAAACAGCTCTGTACAGGCAAGTTTCCTCATGACAGTCAGGAACCTCGCAGATGGCTCAACAGCCACGGGCTCTCTTCCTCAGTCCCAGCCAGATGACTTCCCTCTGCTAACAGCAGCCCAGCTCAGGCGGGCTCTCCGGGGCCAGATCTGGCTGTTCCCAGCTGCGCTCTGCCCAGGCAGCTCCCACATGAGGTCTGCAGTCAAGCGGGACAGGGATGCACTGCCAAGGCCAGAGTTCGTCCCTTGCACAGGCACCACTACCGCATGCTTCCCACAAGGAAGGAATCACTTTGGGTTGACTCCCCCTCTCCCTTGTAAAAAAGATAGTGTTTGTCACAAATATTTTTTTTCTCCCTCTGTTCTGATTCAGAACAAAACCAACCTCTTTTAGTTGCTTTGGGAGCATTCACGTGACTGAGGGGGAATCTACCTTCCCAAATGTCAGGGGGAGCAGCCTAGTCATCTCCGAGCAGCCCCAGAACCTTGCACGGCCACCCTCCTTGTGGCACCTCTGTGATGCCCTCCATGCTTGCAACATCCTGTGTCTGGTGGGTTGCAGTACCAGGAATCCCATCCCTGCCCAAGCCCCAGCATGCTTAAAGCTCTCAGCGTGTTCTCTCACCCTTTCTCCTCTTCCATGAATGTCTGTGCCTCCCAGCACGGGCTGGGCACATCTAGTGCCCGGGCCACCCCACCACATGGACATGCAGACTCTCCATCCTATAGAAAGCTGGCTCTGTCAGCTCCCACAAAACTTCTGCATCTCTCCTATTGAAACTTCAAAACAACTTTTTCAGGAGAAATTTGGAGCATCCTTCAGGGTGGACTAAACTGATTGGAGGTGGGTTGTGTTTTGCCTTTCCGCACACTGTACTTCAAAGATACACTCTCCACACCATCAAAGCCTTTCCAATCACAATTGAAATACAAAATATAACATAAATGAATACATATTTCACATATAATGTCTCTACATAAACAAAAATTGTAGGTTATATAAATCTATATATACACATAGAAGATCGATGTATGGAACATCGTCCTGGTTTTGGCTTGGACAGAGTTAACTTCCTTCATAGTAACTAGTGTGAGGCTGTGTTTTGGATTTTTCCTGAGAAGAAGGCTGATACTATATAACTGTACTATAATAACAAGCACAAATCCATACTTCCAAACTATGTTCTTATATTTACATTTATAGAGATATATTATGGCTATGCAATGTACTTGAGTCACAGTTTTTAGCTCAAATAAGACGTTTTTCAGACTAAGCTTTTCCCACATGTTGGAGAAGAGAAGCCTGCGCCCAGAGGCAGATGCTTGTGGTTCACATACTGCAGACGGGAATGGAGAGGGGGTCTCAGAGAAGCTTTGATGTGATTGATGAGTGGGGAGACCTTTAGCAATTGCAGGCCCAGGACTTTGCTTTAGATCATGTCCCTTATGTGAGGGGAGAAGGTGCTTCCTCAGTTTACACTACCCACTTGTGCCTGGAGACTGCCCCAGCATGGGGACAAGATGGGCTGCATCCTACCTGTGCCTGAGGGATCCCAAAGGGCTTCCTCCGCCTGGTATCCAAACACCATCTTGAGGCGGGGAACACACTGAAGCTGTTACCCTGCAGATTAGGGTAACCTTGTGGTAGCCCAGATCTGACCAAAAGAGGAGGAGGACCACATTCAGTGGGAGAAGAAGCTGCACTCAGAAGGATGAATCATTGTCACCCAAATCTCTGTGCTCCTGGTCCTCTAGGGTGGGCTCAGCAGGGCTGCAGATCTCTAGCTCTTGCTGCTTCTGCTTTCTAAACATGAGATGCATTGGTGCCATGTCCCCAAGTCTGAACCAAGAAGCAGCTTGGGCAGGAGTTAGAGGTTAACAACTCTGGATTTAGGCTTGGGAGCTGTGGGCTGAGCTAACTGCAGCCACTAAATCCTTCTCTGGAGCCAGACTTTGGTGTGGTGCACCCCAAAATGTACTTTCCACTGCAAAAAAACCACTGAGTGCTATGGGCCCCTGAAGGGACTTGGGATTGTGGGCAGCATGGCAGCTGGCCAGATGTGCTCACCTATGTTAAATCAGCAAAAATGCTGAGTCGTGACAATTAGAAATAAACCCAGGTATCTAAGGAGGAGTTTTACCTTCAGTTTGAGCCTTGAGAGCACAGACAGCTGTGCTAACCCAGCCTTGCTGTCCTAAGGCTGCTGAACAGGCAGACAAAATCCCTAAACAGAGAGTGAGAGAGGAAAAAGTAAGAACCAAAATAGCGGCATTTTGCAATTACTGTTTTCTGAAGCATGCAGACATACTAACAAGGACGTTGTAAGTTTGTACTGCCTCCAGAAGGGGAAAGCCACAATAAATACTAACAAAAGTGCCTTATCTTTACTGAATGTTGATTTGCCCACTCCTCATTTGCTATTTTTTATCCCTTGCAAATTTTTAAGTTCATTTCAACATTTTCTGACACCTCTATGCATCATCTGTAGCTGAATTTCGCAGCAATTAACTCCCCAGGATGTATCAGTTGTGGAAAGGAAGCCTGAGGAAGAAGCTCAGGGCATTCCTGAAGATGGGCATTGCACAGCTAATGATTAATCATAGTACGCATAATAATAAGTATGGTGATGGCTATGCAAAGAGTAACATAAGGCAAATGACAGTGTAAATATTCTTCACTCAGCCTTTTTGCTTTTTGTCTTGATACTTGTTTTGCTTCTTGGAATGTCAATATTGAGAAAGAATTAACTAACAGATTAAGTTACAAATCCATCAGCATGAAAGTACTGTGTTCTGCAATTAGGATGTAAAAAGATACAAATAACTTCCTAGGTAGTTATTTAAAATTATTTAAAGTAAAATAGCAAATAGGCTTTAGATCAAACATCCCACTGCTGATTGATTGATGTTAGCTTATCCAGGCTTGAAGAGATTTTTCTTCCTCAGATGAAACAAGCACTGTGATGAGGTGTTGCCAAAGCGAGGGCTGACTATGGTTTCTTTGACACAAATGATGCCACCTGAGTTCAGCTTTCAGCTTCCTGAATTACTTGCGCAATCCCAGCTCCTGTAAGGGATTAACCTGTGATTTAGAAAAGCCACAGGGACAGTCCTTTGTTAAACACCTGGTGGGCTGAGGCAGGGACAGGGAGGGTTTCACTCACCACTTAGTGTCACGGGCAAGAAACCAACACGAGTCATGAAGAATACAAAAAAGCCCCCAATTGAATTTATTAACTATTTACAACAAGAAGCAAGATACTGAGAAACTACATCTTAGAAAGGCACTTCTTCCCCACCCCTCCCTTCTTCCCAAAGCCCAAAGGCTTTGTTCTGTACCTTCTCCCCTCCCTGGCAGTGCAGGGGTGCAGGGAATGGGGGTTGCAGTCAGTCCACCGCTCCCTCCTCCTCAGGGGAGGGCTCCTCACAGTCTTTCCCAGCTGCAACGTGGGGTCCTTTCTCATGGGAGAGTCCTTCTCAAGAACTGCTCTAGTGTGAGTCCTTTTCCACACAGGGCCACAGTCCCCTGACGACTGTCCAGCTCCGACGTGGGCTTCTCTGTAATTCCTACATGGGGTCCTCCACGGCTGCATCTTCTCATGGGCTGCACCAAGGGACAAACCGTGCGTCACCATAAATCTTCACCACGCTGCAGGGGAAATGCCAAGGGCTCTCCCTTTCCTATCGCTTCTGTTCTCTGACCAAGTGTCTGCATTGTCATCTTCTCTCAAATCCTGCTGCTCTCTCCGCCGTAGGTCTTCATCGGCTCCCAGCAAAAAACGGACTCTTGGGTGAGCCATGGCGGA
This sequence comes from Syrrhaptes paradoxus, assembly GCA_013400615.1. Taxonomy (NCBI): domain Eukaryota; kingdom Metazoa; phylum Chordata; class Aves; order Pterocliformes; family Pteroclidae; genus Syrrhaptes; species Syrrhaptes paradoxus. Next base: position 12,161 of record VZTO01027739.1, read on the forward strand.
GGCTCAGGCTATGGCAGGTCAGTTTGCAGAAGCCAAGCAGGCGNGCAGTCACTTACAGGGGCCACCACTGCAGCCCCTCCCTTGCTGCCAGCAGGGCTGGAGTCCAGGGAAACCTTTAGCAGCTACTTATGGGAGCCATTACTGTGGCCCCTCCCTGCTACCAGACAAACCCACCACAAAAAACCACAACAATCTGCCATTCCATGTCCCAATGTCTTGCTCAGGGCCAGCTGGCTCTGGCTCTTGGTGTGAAATCCATAGCCCTACATGCTATGGGATGCTCCTTATACCTGCACAAACCCATCAGAACTCACATGACCTGGTGTCTTGTGTCCTGGCGTGACCCAGCACATCAGCTCAGAGTATCCGTGTTTTCCCATAAGACTTGAGCTCTCCCCATTGTCTCCCTTTGCAGTGGGCCACAGCAGTGCCCTTTGGGGACAGGCACGTGGCACCTCACATCGAACATGACACATTCCAGGCCACCAGGCTGGCCCAAAACTGGCCAATCCAGAGGGTCAGCCCTTGTTCCCAACACGCTGGAGAGGACAGACAGCATCATAAATCCTTGGGGCTCCAGGTTGCAATGCTCTATTGCATCCAAATGACTGAATGGGAAGGGATGGGGGGACTGGTCATGGGAACAAGCAGGGCAGCGTGGGGTGGTAGCTGCCACCCCACCACACACCAGACAACCTCTGTAAGTGTCATCCGGGCAGGAGGTGCTCCAGGGTCCCTGTGATGGCAGAGGCTGCAGAGACCCTCTTCCAGCTTAAACTGGTCTCGCCTTCTGCAGCACAAGCCTAATGGGGATGTAAGCAGTTAAATCCCTGTGACTTGCTCAGACAGAATGTGATTTTATATAGCCCTTCCCTCTCCTCCTTCTTTCTAACCCACAGCCTTAAGATCTTACAGTTTTCTTTCATTTAAACTTCATTTTTTAAAAAAGAGAAAAAAATTGCTCTCTAGCCAGTTCAAACAATCATCAAATAACCTGCCATGACCACGCAGAAAGGAAAAATGTGGGGGGAAAAATACCCTGCCCTCCTCTGCTAAGTTGCCTTCCAAAGCAATATCTGCTCCTCCAGCCAATTACAGGTGTCAGGTTGCCTCAGGATCCCTTGGTGATTTTATAGGATGATCCATCAAGGAAACACATTACACAACTCTGAGCTCATAGGTTTATCTGGGTGGGTGCCAGATACATGCAGGCAGAGATCCAGCCTGGGCCATGGCCCCCCTTCCCACAGGGCGGGGTGACTTTGCTGGAGACCTGGGATGGGCTCCATGGTCCATGTCCTGCCCGGAGACCTGCGTGGCTGGAGCCTCTGCCTGGGCAGAGGTCCTGGTGCTCATGGGGAGAAAACTTCAGAGGAGGAGGTAATGCTTCTTAGGGCAGTATCTGAGGAAAGATGTTAATCTACAGCAGTGTGGAAACCTAGAGAAGGTCCTTTTATCTTGGGTAAATCACAAGTTCTCAGTTTACTGAAGATAAGAGATAGCATGTAGTTACTAGATTATGGGGTTATTTTTAGGGGCATAAAACTCAAAATATGGTAAAACTGTGTGTTTTTCTATAACTACTTTTTTTTTTTTTGACCTAGAAGAGGTACAAAAATGCAGTAGCTCTTCCCTGCTTTCTTTCCCAGACACACTGATGTTCGCTGTGCACCAGAAACAACCCTTGTGCTTCAGTATCTTCCTTGTAAGCTCACCTAAAATCCAACGTTGTCAGCAGTTTGCCGTGTCCATCACCAGGAGACACTCCATACACTGAAACAGTCATGCTGTTGCGAAACTGCTTTGGCATATAATTCAACAAGTGTTGCTGCTCATTTAACCTTTTTATCCTGCATTGCGCCAAGAGCCGTGAATGATTTTAAGAGGGTGGCTCGCATCCCTCAGCAATTTCCAAGGACACTGTCTTCTCTTTAAAATAATGAATACATGATTCATGGCCAATAATTTCATCGTTTATATGTGTTTCTCCATTGAGTCGAGGATATTTAAAAAGTCTTTGGCCCCAGAGTATGTGCATCTCTGTTAAGAGGCTGAAGGTGATGGGCACAGCCTGTATCACCCATGCTTGTTGCTCAGGCAGGCTGGTGTGTGCTGGCTAAAGGAGACAATTTAATCTTTAATCTTCCTACTCCCCAGTTTAAATCAATACCAAAAGCAGAAGGCATGCTCTTCTGATTTGGCTTAAATCTGCTTCTGATCTGGGTAAGGCGAGTTGAGATCATGCCATAGCATGTGGTTTCTTACGTATAACCCCATCATTTCAAGGACAGGTTGGAGAAAGGAAGGGAAGGCAAAGGAAAAGCAATCGTCCCGCAGTGACAAAGTAATTCCTGGGGAAACCTGCTATGTGGGCCCATCAAAGTGGTCCAAAAAAGCACACCAGCCAAACTCACCAGGAAGAAACACAAGTGCAGCAAAACTGGCCACCAGTGCTCTTTACAGAACTTGTGCCTGATAAATCTAAAGATGAAAGATAGTGTTTGGAAAACTAATTACTCAAGCCTTAATTGGGTTCTTTGCTCTCCCCTGTGTGGGCTCCCTGCTGCTTAAGAAGAGATTTGTAGGACCAGGGTATGAGCTTTGCTAAATGCCGCAAGCAAAATACCATAGATGAGAATGGTGAGCACGTGGGGTCTGCCAAGTTGACAAAGAAGGGTCCCTGATGCCACCAAGCACAGGCCAGATCATGGAGCAAAGCAGATGCCATGCCTTCAGAGCCGAACTGTAGTTAAAACTCATGGGGCAGCATTACCCATTATTTTGAAGGGTATGTAGGAAAGGAAAGGTGGCAGCCAGTCTAGGTCTGAAGCAATCCGACTTGTGGCTCCCGCTTTGTTAGCAGCAGACATCTGCTCTGGGTCCCTTCCCTGGTTTTTGGCTTCTTACAGGTGAGTTAAAAAGCCGATTCCTTGAGCTGACACCTTGGGAAGTCACTGCTGTAATAGACTGGTTTGGACCTTCAGTTATTCAGGTTGCTGGGGCTGTTTCACATGCCCATCACTGTGGCATCTTTCATCACTGTAACTGGCCTTTGCAGAGGTCTCCTGCAAATCTGCCAGAATTGCAACCTGGGCAGCAATTAAGGAGAGCTGATGAAAGGCATCTGCCCTCTAATTCATTGTTTAATTTCTTGGCATCCTTTTGGGGAATGAACCAAAATGTAGATGCTAAATAATACTCACTATGTGGGATTTATTGCTGTTTTAATGCTACAAGTAACTTCAAAAAACTACAGCTCCAAATAACATGTGTATATTGGTCAAATATATCTAAGATGTGAAGTTTTAATAGCTGCATTTGTCTTCCTGAATTGCATTTCTACTAGATTTACAAAATGGAATAGTATTTCACTCTCTCCCTACCAATATGGGTTTCTAATGATCTGCACAGAAATCTTATCATTTCTGCCTTAGCTGTTTAATGTAGAAGTTAAATGTAAAGGGAAGGTGAAGAATGAGTGGCCTTCTTCCCTCCTCATAATCCACAAGAATTTCCCCTCTAGCTTCAGGACCCCAATGTATATTCCCAGTATTTGATACCACTCAGAAATGGAACTGTAATTATTAGCAAACCAGCACCAGCAGCCATCAAGAGTCTGAACAAAAACCCAAACATATTAACTATCAAACCAAGTATTTCTGTCTAACTGCATCTCAGTCTTTTCAGCCTCCATAGTAAGCAGAGGTGTTTATTCTGGCACTTTCCCCATAGCAACCTATGAGGTTTCAGATATAACCGCCATCAGTCAATGCAACCTGAGTGTATTTGAAGCAGAGAGACCCCCTGCACTGCTGTCACGGCTGTAAGCTTAAATACAAAAGCACAGTTATCTTTTGTAGCCTGGAGCACTGTTATCTCTTCAAATACAAGGAAGCTCTATTCCTTTTATACTGATAGAGCAATGCCAGGGATTCACCAAGTATGCTCTATGCAACATTTAAAAAAACTATTAATATCTGTAACACTGACACAATTATCTGAACTCTCACTTACTACCTGGAAGGACAGAAATCTGGCGGGAATTTTGTCAGAGCTGGTACCAATTTTCTGCCAGAGAAGGAATTCCCCTCAGCTGTGAGGATGAGTTTCGGTTTCTCCTTTACTTGGCCTCCCTCTTGTTTTAATACCAGCTTGCTGAGTGCTGACAAGGGACGTGGCGATGTGCAGAGCAGAGGGGGACTGCAGGTCAGCATTTCATAAAGCGAACAACACTCCTGCCAAGGGGCAAGAGGCACCTGGGTCTGCTGAGGGAGCCTCTGAAGGGTACCCACCCAGGAGTCCCTCCAAATGGGGGCCCCTATTGCTATCATTTTTCAAAGTGGATGAAGTCTCACAGGGTTTTGTGGTTTACTGCTGTTGTTTTTCCTCCCTGCTTGTATTTACCTTGGCAGCAGGGGAAATAATGAGTCATGTTGCTGCAGGTTTGCTGGAGGGCTTCTGGGAGGCCCTGGTGGTCTCTCACTGAGTAGCTGGCTGAACGAAGGAAAAATAGCCTGGGGAAAAAGCCCCCAAAACCAACAAACCAAAACAAACCCTCTCTCCCTTTTTCTCTTTTTCTCCTGGATCAGTTCTCTGAGCTGGCTCACCACCAGTCTGCCAACCACCCATGCTGGCTTGTGGTAGGGCCCTCGAGGAGCAGAACCAGTCCTCCACTGGGCTGGCAGGGGGGATGCCACCCCAAAAGGCAGCACCCCTCTTCTCACCTAAATATACTGGTATAAAATATCAATTTCAGCTGAGTTTTAGTAGCCACACTGGGCTGGCTGACACCCAGTTCAACTCAGCCAGATTTTACATCAACTGTGTCGCATCATCATAAAACTATCTGCAAACAAATGCTTACAAAAAGCTCCCTCCCTTCTCAATTACTCCACAGTCACATTTTTTATTCGTGTTATGTTGTCATCATCATGCTTCAGCTTAGATAGAGCATTGCCAACACTCATACTGTTTGAGGTTGCACTTTAAATCCACTGCAGATTGAGACAAGCAGTGAAGTATGAACTACAGCACTCCTTATTAGTTTTCTTTTTCCCTTCCCTTCCCTTCCCTTCCCTTCTCTCTCTCTCCTCCCATTCTCACCTCTTGCCTTGCCTGTTATTTTCCTGCCTTTTCTTGCCTTTGCCTCCTTTTTCTTTTGTCTTTCCTTGCCTTGCCTTTTTCTTGCCTTGCCTTGGCCTCTTTTCTTTTGCCTTTCCTTGCCTTGCCCTCTTCTTGCCTTGCCTTGACTTTTTCTTCCCCTGCCTTGCCCCTTACCTTTTCCTTTTCCTTGCACTGATGAAGAAAAGCTGAAAAATCCCTCCCAGGCTCACCTTGAAGACAAAGCCAAACTCAGGACTGGCTTAGCTCAATGCCCGCTGCTGGAAAACAGCAGTTGGCGAGTCCATTTCACCAGTGGGTCGGATGTCCCTGCCCTGGGATAACAGCATTTGTTGGTGGATGCCAGGCACAGGGATGGCAGTCGGGTGCAGTCAGGTGCAGCAGTGCCCTCTGGGCTGCAGCCAGACTCCCCATGCTGAGCTTGGAGATTACATACCCCAATCTCCTCCAACAAGACCCTGGCAAGTCCAGTATGGCACCTGGCATTGCCCTGTCCTGGCCAGTGAGCAGTGGAGGCTTGGTTGCCTTGTCTGAGTCCCATGGGGACACATCAGAGTGCCCTTGTGCCAGCCAGCCTGCGAGAGCCAAGCAAGGAGCTGAAGACACTTGCACTGAAGCAAGCTCGCTCGCAGCTGGTGAGAGGCCATTGTAGCCAGTGGTTGTCGTCACCCGCTCTGCTGGTTGTGAGAATAAAAAGAGCCAATTTAGAGCTGTACAGCTCTGACTGGGAGTGTTTCCCAGCTCCTGGCTCTGTGTGTACTTCTCAGCCATGCCCTGGCTTTGCTCTGTCGTGCAGAGTCTGAAGTGCCTCAACCTGTGTGACATGAAGGGCTCCTGTCTGCAGCTCTGAAGCCTCCATGCTGCCCTGTGTCTCCCCCCGCCACGCTGCTGGGTTCTCTCAAGCCCCTGGGTGGTGGTTTTCCCTTGTCAAGCCATGTTTTTTTTGTCTTATTCTCATGACCTTGCACCTTGTAAGCCCTGTCACGATGGTCTCCTATGAGAAGTGATGGCCACTAGCATGAGAATCACCACCTTTTCCCACCTTTCTTCCTATTCCTGGGCTGTTGCTCTCAACTGACATTAGGGGACCCAACAAAATGCATACACAAAGCTTCACAAACTAGCAGTGTGCCCCATCAGTGTGTGGCCCCATCAGCGTGTGCTCCCATCAGCACTAACAGCTTTGTAAGCAGGAACAACCAACAGGTTGTTTGAGTGGGTTGGAAAAAAAAAGAAAAATATATATAGTTACTATGGGAAATTTGTCTGCAGGGAGAGCACCCATGCCACTAGAGATGATGCCCAGAGAAGGACACTTCTTCTCCCATCTTGCCACAAGGGTGAGTTTTCCTTTCCTTTCTGTTTCTCTCCTTTTATTATTTTTTCTTTCCCAAAAAGCAGCTATTACCTCTGCAGTCACCAGCTAGAGACCTTGTGAAAAAATCTTTGCACAGGTCCAGCTGTCTCAACATCTGCACAACAATCTGGGGGAGGCTGTGGGCAGCTGAGGGCCAGCCAGGAGGCAAGTGCCCACAGCAAACAGTGCCTGTCTTTCTGCGGGATCCAGGGCCTGCCAGCCCCTGGCACTCCTGCATTGGGATCACATGCCAGGCAGGCTCCAGGAATAATGTAGAGCTGGGCAACCAGGAGACGAGGTCCATGTGATACCTGCTGGCCTGCAGGAAGAGATCCATCCAGGCACGGCCCTGCTGGAGCACCCTCACAGGACAAATCAATCTGTCAGAGAGGCAGAGAGCTGTGAGCAGAGAAACTGCCTGTGTAGTTGTTTCTTCCTTTATCATACATTATTGTCAAACACCTAAGCCAGCATCAAAGATGAAAACAAGTTCCTATTCTTAACCAAAACAACTCACAATGCTTCCCATTTTAATTAACAGCTCCAGTCCAAAGTGGGAACACATGAATATACAAAACAATTTTAGGGTCCATTTTCTGACCTCTCCTCTTCCGTGGCACCATTTCAGTGGTGTTTTGCTGGGAAGAGTGATGCCTCGTGGGTTCCTGGTGCACATGAACCACATCAGGTATCATTAGAAAGCCATTCAAAAGGATGAATGAAGGCCTGTTTTAATAAGTGGCAACATAAAAATAGCACTGCCTCACTTGACACATCTGACCAAGCAGAGCAGATCTCTACATGCACTTGGAAAATAGCTATTTACTTCCATGACCGAAACAAAAGTCTCTCCCTGCAAGTATACACCCATATGCTTAGCTTTACACGTGTGTGGTGTCTGGTTTATTCAGTCAAAATAGCTGCACACATTGTTATTTCCAGGATCTGAGAAGCTATTGCCATGGGGACTGAAGATCCAAATAGGTCCTGAGATCAGATCACAGGAGGTTTTAAAATAAAATTGACATTTCTGCCAACGATCATCTGCAACTGGCTTCAATGTGAAAGTGTGGGGACTTGCCACTTCAGTGACTTCTTACAAATTGAAGCTACTGAAAAAAGAATATTGCATGTTGTTCGTAACAGCCTGTTATCAAATATATAATTATTTGCAGGCTTTAAATATGTAAAGCATCTCCTCAAATGAGCAGGAGATGGTGTTGATAGCCAGCTGCAGTGGGTCTGTGTTGGTACCAGAAGCATAACTACACTTGAATTTTCTTCCATCAAGGCACAAAAAGGGAAGTGTCTCTTGTTCCAGATTCACATAGCACTGCATCTGTGACTTTCTTATCTCTGCAGCAAGACAAGCTATTATACATATATATGCATTTTTTAAAAATATATATAAACTTATATTGGAGTATCTTGTTTTGCAGAACAGAAGCTATTGGAATCCACCTCCACTTCTGTGTAATCTCTGCAGCAAACCAATCTCAGGCTGTGCTATCAGCTCTCACAAATGAAGCGATGTCAGGGCAGGTTAATACTTTGGTATGAGAACATGGAAGAAAATCCGCCTTTCTAAGGATGCTGTAATCAGAGCTGCATTAACCAGGGATGGAGACAGCCTGCTCTGGGTGGGTGTGGGGAGGTGCTGGCTGCACAACATGCACGCAGTGTGGAAATGCCCGTTGCATGGCTTGGACTGATGGGAAACAGGGGAACCAGAACCATTTCAGATCCACCTCAGTAAATCTTTGCCTTGTCTGTCATAATTATTTGCATTAAATTGTCTTTGCTTATATGAAAAATTCTTAATCTGGTTTAGTGAAATCAGATCAAATCCAAGTGAAGGCTCCTGTTAATCTTTAACACTAAAGATACTTTGGTGTCAATGCATTTCCCCTTTTTGAGATACTTCTGATAAAAATGGACTATTTTCTGCAAGTGTTAGTCCTGCAGCTCTCAGTGACTGCATTTGGGAGAAAAAGTGTATTGCTAACACGTGCCAAAATCTGAAATGGGGCATTGTGCTTTGTGATAGCAACATGCTGGCTGTCCACATCTGTGCTAGCTAAATACATCTAGCTATGGTGCACCAAACCACCATTTCCCCATCCATCCACAGACACTAACGTGTCAGTTAATGTATATCACTCAGAACCTGTTCAAAACAACAGTGTCACAGCCTTAGTGTTTAGGGAACTGGCAGTATGTAGGGCTTGCAGTATGGCTTTGCACTGTGATTTGGAAGTGATGAAGGTCACTCCAACTGCAGAGCTCCAAACCTGGAGTTAGGGTACTTTGGAAGTGATCCTCCAGTGCCACCAAAGCAGAGACTACAAGAGAAAAGCCACCTTCTTCCCTTGTGCAGCTGAGATACAGAGAGTTGTCTGTCATGCATCAAAACTTGCATTGCTTGGGGCTGTCAGCACAAGGGTGTTTGTGAGCTAAGGACTGACCCAGCAGACTACCAGTGCTCCAGAGACATTTTAAGTGTTCACTAAAACGAGGTTGCCATGTCTGGATTGCCTTGGGAGACCAATCAGAGACAGCCAGGTGTCTCCTGTGTTTCACAGTCTAACCATAGCCCTGAGCGGGGTACACAGGCTAGTCCGCAGGAGCGTCAGTACCTCTGGGGAGGACAAGCCACCGACACGCATTCTGACAGCCATCAGGAGTAGGCTGTGACAGCAGAGCTGCCCATCCACTGCTGGACCTCACCAACACCAGGCCTGGCTGGCACACCAAGCTCTGCATTGTCCACCTCATGCACACACTGCGATCACAGCAAAAGGTGCAGTACCATCACCCTGCTGCAAGGGATGTTGATGAGGTCTGACCACAAAGGATTGCCCCAAGGCCACCCCTAGTCATCAAGGCAAGGCCAGATGGATCCTCCTCATGATAGAGCTTACAGGCTGACACATGCATTGTGGCTGATGAGAGTTGTCCCCATGGACCTAATAGCCATCCCCTCATAGATGGAGAGCAGCAAAGTTCAGGTGGGCCCATGGCTCTTGCAGGATGGAGTACTGGGGGCTTTGGGTGGCTGACCCTGAGTTCCAGGGCTCCAAACACAGGCTTTTTGTTGCCTGCTGTGACACACTCTGCCTTGTTGCAGTCTTCACAGCTTGCACAAGGGCTTTGAGGACTCCTTTTGCCTAGAGGATGCCCCAAGACAGGGTTCCCGTGCTGGCATCAGCACAGTGTGACACTGCTGTGGCTGACGGGCCTGGTTCCTGGGCCAGGAGTGACACCTGGGAAGCCACGTATGATCATACAGTTGGCACAGGGCTACCTGCATCATACCCCCAGGGCCATCACATATGGGCTTACACCACCAAGGATACCTCCCAGGAGCACTGATTCTCCCTTCCTCTTTGTCACGATACAGGACCAATCCTTTCCAATTCCAGAAGGTGAGACATGCAGTACCCCATACCCTGTGACTAGCGTGTTTACAGGAGACCTTTACCCTTGCACTTTCCCAAACAGGATAACACTGGTTATGTGGTTGCAGACCACTTCTGCAGTTATCTCCCTCTCACTGTCTCTACTACTGCGTTTTGTGCATCCATAATGAAGAGAAGAAAGAAAACTCCCAATTATTACAATTAAATTATCCACTTTGAAATATAAATTAAGAGAGCCATCCTGCGGACAGTCACTTGCAGGTCCTCAGGGACCTTTCCTGTAAATTGCATCCTTCTGCTGTCTCCTTCAGGCACAGTGTAGTCTGTGTCATGGATTTCCCAGACCTTTTTGGCTCCAGGGCTGGGCTTCAACCGATGCATCTCTAGGCTGCCTGTGCTGAAGACTCTGGGACATGGAGCAGATAGCCTGGAGCTGCTCCTACCAGGAAAACCAGCAAGCTCAGCAGGTTTTGCTGTTCGTGGCACAGCCCAGCCCACTGAGAACCTGCATCCCAAGGCCAAAGCCCAGGAGGCTGGTGGATCCATGGCTCTGAAAACAGTACTCTGAGGAGCTTGGCTTGGATGGAAGTGCTGGGCAGGATGGCATTCTGGCTCCTGATCACCATCTGCCTTAAATTTGGGAAAGCTGTCCAGGCTGTGTAAGTCTCTGTGACCACTCTGGTTCTGCAGCAGCCTGGAGCTCAGACCTCAGGAGAAAGGGACGTCTTCAGCTCCAGGTTGGTGCCCAGGCCCTGAGCACATCCCCCTCCTCCCAGGGCTTGGGCTGCCTGGGCCCCAGGCCAGCTTTGGCAGTGCAGCTGCCTGGCCTTGAATCAAAGAGCTGTTTGAGAACAAGCTGTGAGGAACCTCGGCAGAGACTCGCCCCCCTTATCTCGTGAACTAGCTTCTAAGCATGGCTGTAGCCCTTGGTCTCGGCCTGAGCTGCATTGCAGCTGTCTCCACACCTGGCCATATAACTCACTGGTGTGGACCCTGACATGAGCTGGGACCTGCCTCATCACTACAGTCTTGTCTGGTGATTGTGCTTTTGACTGACCTCAGCTACTGTGACCTTTCTTACTTGGGTACCATGGCAGCAGGCCCTTGTCCACGAAGCCCCTACCCCATGCCCACCTTGCTGTCACCCTCAACCCCAGCTCACCTTCTTGTGTGGAGCTGCCTGACAGTGGGAAGCAGCAGAAGACGAGGAGCCGGTGTGTACTTGCTCAGGGGTTTATTGTGAGAATAGTGAAGGAGCAAAGTGATGCTTTGTCCCAGGAGGAGCTTCCCCTAAATCTCCTCCCAGTCAAAGTGTGGACAAAGATGCTGAGACAGCAACTTTAGGCTGAAAGAGAGTAGATTTAGCCTAGATATAAGGAAGAAATATTTTACTGTGAGGGTGGTGAGGCACTGGAACAGGTTGCCCAGGGAAGCTGTGAATGCCCCATGCCTGGAGGTGTTCAAGGCCAGGCTGGATGAGGCTTTGAGCAACCTGGTCTAGTGGGAGGTGTCCCTGCCCATGGCAGGGGGGTTGGAACTAGATGATCTTTAAGGTCCCTTCCAACCCAAACCATTCTATGATCCTGTGATGCTATGCTTCTATGATGCTATGAACTTGGCTCAGACTGAATACAGAGGGCCTATGAATAACCAGAGGTTTTACAGTTCCTCCTTCACTAACAATGTCCACCAGATTCTGGAAGCGCTAGCAGACCAGCCAGCTGCTTCTTCAATGCTTCTGCTCCTGGTCTGCAGATAATGAGGCATTTATAAATCCCTACCCTGGGCCATTCACTGGTTCTTCCTAAGCCAGCCTTATGCCAGCTCCTTCACCAGTTCCTTGTGTTGCCCCCAGAAACGACTTCTCTGAGCAGCAAGAGCAGTCCTCTGGGACTGGTCCTGGCACAGATGTACTGAGGAGGGTCCTCATTTCCCCAAGCCCTGTACTAGTCCACACACCTCCTGACAGCCCAGTGGAGCTGCCTATTTTTGCAAAGTGCTATTGACTCTGCTGCCTGTGGGTAGCAGGATATAGTGCACTGCTGCAGGGAGGTATTAAAGACTGCCAGGTCCATTGACACACTGTTAAAAGGACTGGGAAAGGACATTGGAGAGACAAATTTGATGACGTACATATCTCCATTGTAGTCAGGGCAGGGATTCCTTGTTTGCACCATCCTAGCCTGTGGCTGGAGTTTTCTGTTAAAAACCCCCCACCCATGGGGGTTTCAACCCAGACTGGAGTCTTGCACAAGGTAAGCTGCGTCCAGTGTGGGTGACTGGAGAACCTGGACCTTGGCATGAAAGAGGCAAAGTAGCAATGGGACAACATGGTAACACCTGTAACTTGAAAATGAAGGACCACTCTGTACTCTGAGACTATTCAGGTGCCAAATCCATAGTGATATGGTTCACTGAGCACTAACTTGCTGATGCAAATATAAGGACTCTCCTAGGTCGGACCAAAAGCCTGTCTTATTCAGTATGGTATCTCTAACAGTTGCCAGTAAACAGATGTCTTAAGAAAAGCACAAGAACAGGAAAAAACATGATGCCTTCCTCAACACTTTACCAGCTTTCAGTCATTTTCAGATTAGGGGTTTCCTGACCTGAATGTGGATCTTTGTACATGGCAACTTTCCATGAGCTTCTCTTCGGTGGACCTATCTCATCTCTCCTTGAATGCGTGTTACCTCTTTGCATCCACAGTATTTGATGGCAGCCTTTGACAAAGCTGGAGTTTTTTAGTGTGATTCACCTCACATTCATTACTAAGCCTTAGTTACCATGAGGTAAGAACATAACTCTTTTCCTATGAAGATAAATTTTTACTTCAGTGATGTAGAGAACTGTGAACATGCATTAAGTCTCACTGAAATTATACATTTATCCTAAGGGAAAATGAGTGTCAAAGGCATTGTTTGTAGGGGACTTTGCCTTATTTTACTTTATGCGTTACTCATCCTTTTTTGTCAGAGAGCAACACCCGATGAGATGTTGCTCAGCCGGCTGCTGGAGAGCTGTACGTACGGTGGGGACAGCTGCAGACAATGTGGGCAGAGACCCCAGACACATGCGTGTCTGAGCCTGCACCAGTCATGCTGCCTCTAACAGACAGGAGAAAGCAAGGCATGAAAGTTAACATCTGCTGGGAGTTAGAGAGCACATGAATAGCAGCAAATTTTGTAGGGAAAACTCCCTCCTGCTCTGCTGTGCCAAGGGCACTACATGGCTACAGCTGTCATGCAACCCAAGTCAGAGATGTTTATGCATCCCATTTTGAGATGGGTAAGCAAGATTCAAGGCTCATGAGTGGTTTAGATCAACTTAAAGTCTTAAATAACTGTCCTTGTACTTTTCTGTGATTACAAGTTGCATGATTTTACAGACTGTTCTTGACAGGTGGTCTACAGCCAAGTCAGCAGCAGTGGTTTAAGACCATACTACCTCACCAGCTTCCCCACTTCTCTGCTGGGAGCAGCAGGAGGCATCCATACCTCCTCCACCCCATCAGTCTTGGCTTCAGCTGCTCATGGCTAAGAGACTGAGGAGCTGACATATGTTTTACTTGCCTCTCCTGCCTCACCTTCTAACATCTACTAGTAGGGTGGGACTGACAACAGGTAGCATCTTAAAGCACGGCACCTACGTCTCCCCAATTGTTCTTGGAGGGACTGCCAGTAAGAGCATGACTGAGGTGCATTACATTTATTTTGCATGCTGGTTTTCTTGCAGCTGTACAAAGTCACTGACCACAAAAGAGCAAGCGACCAGCTACCGCAGGATGAGTGGCCTCTGACTCTGGAGTTGTAGGTGGGGTCCTGAGCTGATGTGATGGGTTTGCCCTTGGCTGGGGACCAACTTACACACACCCGCTCACTCAATCCCCCCCACCCGAGAGCACGGGAGAGAATTAAAGGCGTAAAGCGAAAAAAGGACTTGTGGGTTGAGATAAGAGCAATTTAATAACTAAACTACAGTAATATTGAAAACAATACTATATACAAATATACAGATGAGTGATACACAGTGATACTTCCCCCCCCACCCGATGACCAAGGCTCAGCCTGTTCCCGGCTAACAACCCTGGAGCAGGGAGAGTCTCAAATCCGCACCCACGGAACGGAGATAGCAGTCCGAGCATCCCAAACTGAGAGCTGACCGGGATGAGGGGGGAAGGCCTTGGGAGAGCAACCACCAGGAGCAAGATGACCCGGAGTAAAAGAGGTCTGGAACCAAAAGGGGCCTGTCTTCCGGAGGGTCCTCACCTATATACTGGGCATGACGTGTATGTTATGGAATAGATTATTGGCCACTTTGGGTCTCAGTCCCAAACTTAAGATTAAATCCTGGGCTAGTAACTGGGGCTGTGCTCCCTCTCAGCTTTTCTGGTCTGTGGACAGCCAGAGAAGCTGAAAGACCTTGGCAGCCACATAAACATCACTTTTTATCAGCTTTCTTCTGAGCACAAATCCAAAACACAGCCTCTTGCTAGCTATTATGAAGAAAGTTAACTCCGTCTCAGCTTAACCCAGCACAGATGATCACATGCACTTTCTAGAACATGGCAATATCACCTGCTGGGTTAATTTTGTTTTGCTGAAGCCAACAGGTCATCCCAGAAACAAACACAGCTCCATTCTGTTCAGTAATTGGATACCCAAAGAGTTGTTATTGTCCTACATCTTTGAATTATGGGAGATCTTTCCTCTCCATAGATCTTTAAGCTATGAAGTTTATATTGTTGGGGCACTGAAGGCACCCACAGGCCTCACTGGCCCTAACCATCCTCTTTTTCTTCTTTTCACCTCTTCCCACCACCCAGTAGCCCCATTTCAGTCCAGCCAGGACATCAGCCTGTGCATCAGGATCAGGGCTGTGGTGGAACTGGAGACTGGCACTGCTGCAGCATCACTGGGGCAGGGTCTGACAGCCTCAGGGGGCTAAAATGAAGTGCAGGGAGGCTGCTCAGGGCCACTGAATCCTATTAGTGTGCTCATGGTCCTAACGTACATCCTGCAAGTCTTGGTGACAAGAACACATTGATATGAAGTTCATATGGTGAGGAAGAACTACCACCCTGAACCACATGGTTCATTCACTTTTCAAAGTAGCAAAGTACTCTTTCCTTATATTTTAGTAGTGTCTGTTAATTACAGTGCTGAAAAGTAGTATTTGCTTAACTACATCAAACTGTTTTATCTCTGAATACATGCAAATTTAATTATCTAGTCAAGAGCTCCACCAAGAAGCTTTATTCAGGAAGTAAAACTAATCAAACTCCCATGTAGCTCTGTCTAAGAGGCATTCAATTCCTGAGTGTCTACTAAGACTAACGAAATGCACTATAGAAACTCTGAAAGACTTATACCATGGATAGTAAAAAAATGGGAAAGAAAAGATGTTGTATCTATAAATCCTATCTAGTGGAATGGGTATAGATTTATGGATTGGTAAATTGAGTTGTCCCAGTCTGGAGACATTTCGTTTTTTATTTGCAAGTTTTCCATTTTACCTCACAGATCACGCTGGATAGAGCTGAACAAAGCTCTTTTCCTTGTGGTAATGGTGAGCAGCTCCTGCAGAGGGTAACTGCAACACCCCTGCTTGTCAGGGATGGAATTGGCATTGCTCTGATGTCCTAGCAGGCCTGAGTAAGCCACGGCTGGAAGCTATGGCCACCTTCCTTGGCAGATAAAATAAAGTTCTCAGCTTCTGAATCTGCTTTAGCAGCTCTCTTGAAGACAGCTGGACAGCTGGATACAATTCCCCTTCAAAAGAGCAAGTGTCAGAGCCTAGAAGCCATCTCTGACATTAGCAATCTTGACAAACGCTGTCACATTGGTCATGCCATTTGGGCTTTGCTTGCCCCTAGTTCCTTCTCTTCCGTTGCTACACAATGTAACACAGCCAGACAAAACTGCTGGGAAAAGGCACATAGGGAGCTGAAGCTACTTGGATACGAGGGATGGAAATGCTACATTGATCCCTCAAATATGAACATTTGGCATGCAGCTGAATGACAGCGAAGAAGAGCATTAGTCTTCCAGATTTTTATTCATCTCCATCAGGCTGCAAGTCTTATTTTGCCAGAACTGTGAGTTACAAGTTACAGTTATTTGAATGATACAAAAAAGGGCTGGGGGAAAGCAACTAGAAAGCCGAGCTGTCAATTAGAGATTTTGAAAGAGAAAGAGGTCTGTGAAAAGCTTATATATAGCTGCAGGGGTCTGTTGCAGAACTTGATGTGGTATAAGAGGAGCTAGATACGAACGTGACACATTTTCAGTATTTTTTTATTTTGGTTTTCTTGGATGTTTTTCTTCCAAATACATAATACTGTACTTTATGGAAGATGTTAGATCACCGCTTACCATTGCCTACTGTTACCTAACATCACTCCCACCAATCCTCTTTTCTTGCCTGGAAATACTGGGTGTGACTTCAAGGCGCTGTATTTGACCCAGCCCGCTGTGCCTGAGCAGCACATTATCCACCTGGAGGCCCTGTGTTTGTTTGCAATGTACTAAACTACCAGCCCAGCCGCACTAATGACTTGGGGAGAGTTGTGGTAATTTTGACATTTCAGGGACAATTTGTTGGATCGGCAGAGCCCATTTGTGCTCTGCATTACGGTAGATACAACAGCCCTGGACACATGCAGCCACTGCGTGCATGTGCGGTACAAAGGGCAAATTTGCAAAGCACGGGATTTGCTCTCCAGGCAAGGCTCGCCTGCATGGCATGGGAGCTGAAGGAGGTTCGGGGCTTCCCAAAACACCTGGGTTTGCTAGATGCTCGTTGTGCAGCATTTCCCAGGCGACACACAGCGACGCTAGCACAGCCGTTGGGAGCAGACACCCAACACACCCGCGGCTAGCAGACTCTCTGGACACTGCTTTGCGGGTGAACTGCGCCAGCGAGGTCACTGCACGGTGCATTTTGGGGGAGCAAACCCGCAGCACACAAGGGCGCAGGGGCTCAGGAAGCTTCCTGCAAGCCGGGGCAGCCCCGAGTCCCCCGCCGCTCCTCTGCCGCGGCTGATCCCGACGGGGCAGGCGGGGTCCGGGGGCCCCTCACCAGCACGAGGCCACAGCGGAGCATACGCGCCCCGCTGTCGGGCCCTCCCCGCCGCCCTCGGCGCTTCCCGGAGCCCCACAACGTTCAGCATGGAGCTGGAACCCTCCAACCGGACAGGCGTAAGCCCGGACCGTGGCGTGGGGCGGCGGCGTCCCTGCGGGGCGCGCTTCCGCCCGCTCCACGTGCGAGGCCGCCGCGCGCCAGAACTACACCGCCCAGCATGCGGCGCGCGAGCCGGCGCACTGCAGGGCGGGGAGCGCCGTCCCCCCCCCACCAGCCCTCCCGCCGCAGGGAGGGCGGGGCGAGGCGGGGGGAGGCCTCGCCGCGAATGGCGGAACCCGCCCGCCGCGTCACGTGCGCTAGCGGCCGCTCCCCCAGTCACTCAGCAACGGTGCGCTCGCCCCCCC
>VZTO01027739.1:29825-53566 GCA_013400615.1 Syrrhaptes paradoxus
CGGCCCCTCCGCCGCCTCCCCGGCTTGCCCGGGTGCGGGAGGCCCGGTGGGCCCCGCGCCCGCGGCTGTGCTCGGGCAGGGCCGGCAGGCGGCGGGATGCACACACCGCTCCCCCCTCCTCCGCGTCCCCTCCTCCCTTCCCTCCTCCAGCAGCGCTCGGTTCCCCCACCCCAGCTGCCTCCCCGGCCTGCCTCCTTCCCGCGCCCCCTTCCCCATGCTCGGCAGGATCGGGGCTCGGATGGGGTGGACAATGGTGCCGGCTGCCTTTTGTGACAGCCCCTGGGGGCGATGATAGGCCTTCCGCGGGGGCGAGGGGCTGCCCTGCCCGTCCTGCCGGGCCCCGCTGTGCGGCTGCTGCACACAGAGGCCTGTGCTGGTGGTAGGGGCCGCTCCCACGCTCTGATCAGCCTTTTTATAGTGTACTGTGCTGGCCGATTCTGCTCTCTGCACTGCCTTAAATCAGCCTTCCTCCCACTTCCCTTATTTTTTTTAAATGCTGGTAGGTACATAAATAATCGTCTGCTGGGCGTCTCCATCTAAATCGGGAAGGAGTGTGGTGCTTACTGAGGTTGATGGGGTAGCAGATTACTCCCCGGAATTTGAGAGACTCTGGGTGATTAAAAGCTGATTCCCTGAAGGTATTCTGAAGGTCTTCTGAATCTTTGTGTCACTACTAAGGGCATCTTCCATTCCAGCCGCAATTGAAAAGGAAGAAAATCCCAAACCTTGTGTTTAAATTTCTGTAATAGGAAAGGAAGGGGGAGGGAGTTGTTCTGACATCAGACTAGGATTGAAATCGGATTAGGATTTGCTAGAGTGAAAACCTAAATGTGTGTCAGATTATTTTGACTTCCCCTGAGGGTGTTTTCCATGCTTCTCTCGATTTTACCACTTAAATTAATTCTTTAATGAGCAGGGCTGGAATTTTAGTCCTTTGAAAACACCTATTTTAGCAGAATTCACACCTCTGCTGCTGTTGTTTGGGTGGAGACAATTTCATGCTGGTCAGGTTTAGCAGCAGCAGTGTCTTTAAGATGACATTCATGGTGTAAACTAATCTTTAGCTTAATTTTTGTTCAACTTGGTGACAGTGAATCTTTCTCACAGAAAATATTGTATGTAAAGAATAAGATAACTTCAGCACTTCTGACTAACTTTAGTAAATGTTAGAAAGTGACTAAAAATTGCCCATCCTTCTGTTTAGCAGTTGCTTTTCAGGGTAAGGAGGAGGCGTGGTGGGTTTCTTTTTCCCCTTCTCATCCAGTGAGACTTTTCTTACTGCTCCTCATTCATTTTGTCCTTGTCTCCTCTCACCGTATTGGTTACTGGCTTTGTTGCTGCTTTCTCAGTCACTGGCCTGAATCCATCAGAGCTCTAAACACGGAAAGGTTAGGTATGTCCGTGTCTAGTGTGAACTGATCTGTCATCCATCCTTGCTTATATTATAGCATGCCCGAGATGAGGGGAATTAAATTTATCTGCCTCTGTGGGGGGCAGAAGGGAACTGACTGCCTAAGCTTTACTGAAATTAGTCATACCAGACCAGCTAAGGTAGTTTAGCTCTAATTTCTTCCTGAATGGGAGTAATTGTTTTGAAATAGGGTATTTGCTGTTATGGAGGAGTATATCCTCTAGGGTTATCTTCCAGTGTGCTGACTGACTTCATTTTGTGGCTGACCCTAAGACTGTTTGGCAGATAGCTCCAACAGTGTTAATGTGGTTAAAGCTTTTGTCCGTGCTTTTGACCAGGCTTAAAATTTAAGAGGCATTTTTCTTTAGGGGGCAACAAACAGATGAAACACAGAAGCATGTAAAAGTTGTATACCCATGAAGATGTGCTAAAATGAGATTTAGATTCATTTAAAGGACTGTAAAAGTTCAAAAATGTATCAGTGACTTTCAAAACAATTTATATTAAATGTCTGAAATTTTGTACTGCACCCCTTTTTTGACTCTTTCTGATCATCCTACTTATTCAAAAGTTCATGTTAGAAGTACCCTTCTAGCTAAACATTAACTAGGTTACTAGAAGTAAAACAATGTAACTTACGTTCATAGTGGAGAATGAAAGGGGCACAGCAGCGCTATATGATTGCTATTACATACTGTGCTTCTCCTGAGATACTGGTACACAGACTGACCTGCTTGTTGGACTCTTTGTCTGTATTTAGTGAAAGTTACCAGTTTTCCACATAATGTTTCTTTCTAAATCAAATATTATATATAATTCCTAACTGTCAGGAATTAATTAATTAATTGTTTTGGTCCCTATGCTGCAATAAGGAGCTTTACATTCTGCCTCCAATTTTCTGTACATAACTTACCAGGAACTTTGGTAAACTTCGATATCAGTGCTATTTTTGGCATTGATCTGCATCTACACATTTTGTCAAATTCCACCAATGAGAAAATAAGTGATTAGGATGATGGAGCAATAAATCATGGTCTGATATCTAGATTATGTGCTTTGGAAAAACTGAAATAATTCAAAGCCTCTCAAGTTTGGTTTGAAAACAGTGGCGTTTGAGTCACCTTCTGCTTGGAGGCAGTCACTGCCTTTGAACTCATCAGGCTTGAATACCTTTTTAGTAATCTTCCTTTGGCTTCTAATAAATACTGATGAGTTATTATTGATCCCCTCTGGGTACAGACTCTTCTGGCAGACCAAAATACTTACTCCTTTAATTTGTAGTTAACTTGTATTTTATTACGGGGTTTGCTAGGCTGTATATTTGTTTTTGTTTTTTGTTGCTCATCTTTTGTTTCCCTTAAAGTTGCATTAAGTACTTTTGGTTTATGTTGAGACAGACCTCAGTACCCCATGCAGCTTCTCACTGTGCTCCTTTTCTAAGAGCAAAGAAACAGATCTGTTGAGCACAAGTCAAAGCTCCTGAAGCCTTGACCTGGACAGGTTCACTTTACTTTTCCTAGTTTTAGGTTTGGGTGGAAGCTTCTTACCTTTTTCTTTGCTTGCTCTGTTGAGGAGGTAGAGTTGTGTATATAGAACTGGAATTCTGGTTTTGAGGTATTAACACTTCCAAAACATATTTAGCTCCCAAAAGGGGTAATAGCAAAATCAAATGCCAGAAAAAACGCATTGGTCTCTTAATATGAGTTTATGTTCCTGCTTTCGTTAGTGAGACTCTTCTATTTTTGTAGGTACTGACATGTGATTAGCAGCAGACAGAGCTAACCTGAACCTGCAGAGCTGAGTGATAAGGAGCTAAGACAGTTTTAAGGTACTGTGGACTTGCTGTCTTAATAGTTTCACTGGGTCAGTGAATCTCAGTAGTTTAAGCGAAAATGTAGGTGTCAGGTAGCTTCCTGTTGGGATCTGGATTTAATATAAGATCCAGTACTCACACGCAAAGTTTCTAAGCTCTGACTCCTGTAGCTGCTTCATTGCCCTTTCAGGCCAGTATACTCTTGGGAGAATACAGGTGTACATGTTAGTACCTTGGAAAGAATTATGTGGGTAGGAAGTAAGAGGTAGACCTGGGAAGCCTTCTTTGTTGCTATTGCTACAGAATTCTCCAAACTTTAGTTAGTCTGCAAGTAAGTAGTACAATGCTGTGAAATGTTTGTGACTCTTCGCAGAAGACAAACACCTAATAAATCCACTTACGTGTACTGTGTTGTATTTTCCTTGTGAGGTTCAAAATCAATTGAATGCATTGCATTTTAAAATGTTTAAAGACACAGATACTTTAGGTAGTCATTGCTTATTTCAGAAATACCTGTGGAGAAAACCATTTGGAGATGGCATCTCATGATGCACATAATCTTCATAAGCTGATTGGAATCTGTACTTGATGTATTGTGGCCCAATTATTGCTTTTAGTTGTTGTGATATACCAAGCTTTAGCTTCCTGTAATTACATAATTTGTTTTTCTTCATTCTTGTGTATTTCTAACACTACAGCAGTTGCTCTGATATCTCTAAAGCTGCTTCTCTTAAAGGATTGATTTTTAACTTGTAAACTGTCAAAGTCTGGTAACAACACAACAGTCATTCTAGTTTTAAGAGCTCTTTAACTATTTTTACAGAAGTTCTTTGAGGCTTTTGTAATATTTGTGCAGTTCCAGCACAAATCCAAGCAGGACATTTTGTCCTCCAAAACTGTGTTATCTGAAAAGACAGCTATTAGGAGGACATACCAGCTATAAGTCAGTGATCAGATTTGTGTGTGTTGTGCGGTTGGAAGTGGAATGAGGCATCAAATTTATAAGATTATGCCAGAAAAGGCAATGAACTGGTTGAAGCTGATGGGGCACGTCAACAAGTAGCAAAGACAAATTGCCAAGTGAACTGACTTAAAATTTAAAAGGAATTTAAAACCTACATATTTTCCAATAATAGTCTATCAATTGTTTGCAAAATACCTAGAACTGTGAAACTGTTTCTGAATTGGTGTTCATGGATACACCTGTAACAGCAGAAGCTGTGGACTTTGCATTCTATTCCACAAAATTCAACACAGATAGTCAAAGAGCTAGTTTCTTTCAAAAAGTTAGCCCTGCATCAGAACTGCCTGTGCCTTAGAGTGAACTAGTTGCAAAGCTCTTCATGTTTCTTTAATTTTCTGCTCCCTTAGCTTCCTGAGCCAGCCCTTCACATCTGGAGAAGACCAGTGCTGGCTCAGAGAGGTCTGTGTGAAGGGGAGGAGGTGTACCTTGTCTCGTGATATTTAACTGTTGGATTGTTATCCCTTCACAGTCAGATTGACACCATTAAATCTGCAGGGGAGGAGGTTCCATGTCGTTTCTTCTGGGTCAGCTGATACTTGTCTCCTTTCTCAGGTTAAGTAAATGTTACAGTCAGTTTAAAAGTTTTTTTGTGTGTGTATGTGTTTAGTAAATACAACAAGTACAAATTAGGAATATATACTGTACAAATGGCGGCAGAACAGGAGACAAAATTAATATCTTCCCCATTCAAACACTTATTACTGAATGATTCGCTTTCCTCATATTCTGTCATGTCTGACCAGCTGAGGATCACTTCTTGTGTATTTTTAACCTTGGTTATTGTCATATTCAGTAACAGGTGGACTTTGGAGGTAACAATAGAATAGATGATTTGCAAAATCAACTTGGATAAATGGCTTCCTCATAGTTTGACTTGTTAGCATATGTTAATGAGTGCTCACGCCCCATCCCAAGCTTGCTGGTGTGGAACATATTCAAAGCTCGTTTGCATGAGGAGAAGGTGGTCAGAAGGTGGTCAGACAAAGTGCTAGGGTGACTTGTGGCCAGGTTTTCAGAGATGCAGTAAGGGATTTCAGGCCAGGTGCAGTATGAGATTTCAGGTTTGCAATTCTTGGAAGGTCCTAGTCCTTGCCTTTTCTTAGTCAACTACAGTGTAAGTCACAAAGCTGGTGGAATGATGCAGAGAGGCATTGTAGCTCTCTCTCGGGTAAGCTAAGGCCACTGTAACCAGCAGATACTGTCTTTGCATGTAACTTTTTGGCATCAGGATCTCTTGCTGCTTTTCATGCTCACAAATGTTAGATGCAAAGTCAGTGGTAATGTTTTCTCTGCACCAAAAATCTGACTTGCAGCCAGATATAGAAGGCTTTCCACATCAAGAGAGAATTCTGAAATGAGAGAGCCCTGCTAAGAGTCAGCAGGATCCTGTACACCACTGTTCATCAGGCTTGTAAGAAGAACCTAGGCTGGTGGTAATGGTTAGTGTTCATAGCACTGAACAAAAAGCAGTTAAGAGAAACCTTCCTGACAAGAAAAGACGTTTAAGGAGGTCTGACACAGGCAATCAATGTGAGGTGCCTTTGAGCAGAACAAGCTGCCAGCCGCAGTTGGAATCTGGCAGTATCCTCTTCCCATGCCTGCTACAGGTAAGGATATGGCCCAGTATACCTCTGTGCTCAGTGTAACCTGTGTTGTGGTGGGCCCTATAGCTGTGAAGTTCAAAGGATTGTATTGTTGCTTGTCCCTCAAAACAAGACCACTTATGGTGATCTAAGCGACTTCTGAGGGCTAGTCAATACCATTTTTATGGAAGGACGTATAAATTAGAATTTTGAGAAACTGAAGTTGTTCTAAGGAGAGAGCTATCGTACCCAAAATGCTCAAACAGCAGAAATGTGGTATCAGGGCTTATGTCATGTTAAAACGTGAGGTAGAAGCATTGAGAATTCATGATACTGAAATTACTGAATTGGAAGGGTTGCTGATGGGATTCATGAAAGATTGTGTAATATTGCTGGAGTGTATTTTCTAGTATCCTAACGCTCCATGTTCTTCCTGGGTTGTCAGCTGGATTTGTTGTTTTCTCTTGCATGTTGAGCAGAATGATCTCTTCATAGATTTAATTAGGCAGCTAGCACATGTTTAATCTTTTTTTACCTTTTGATTATATCTTTCAAAAATTGAAAAAAAACCCCTTATTTTATTTGNCCTCCCCCCCCTCCCCCTCTGGGAAACTAGTATAAATATTTGGCAAGCTTAAGAATGTCTGGTCTTATGTGGCATTTGCCCCACATGTCTGTGAAGCTTTTCTGACCAAACACTTAATTTTGTAATTAGATTCTTGAAAGTGGTTATCTACAATTTTAGAAAAGCTTTTACATTTAGAAGTATTTATTTGAGTCTTTATGCTGATCTAAGATCAAAATTTTAGTCTGGTGTTTGCACCTCATATGAACAGTCATTTTGATTTTGCTCTGCTGTTTTCTGTTTTCATGTCCTGTACACAAGCGAAGACAGTATTTTGNTATGAAAAAAAATAGGAAGCTAGTTAAATACCTCAAATGTTAATGATTTAAGGACTATTTCCATTATGCAAAAGGAAATGTTACTTTTAAAGTTACAAATCTTTTTCCATATAAAGTACTTGCATGTTGAGCAGAATGATCTCTTCATAGATTTAATTAGGCAGCTAGCACATGTTTAATCTTTTTTTACCTTTTGATTATATCTTTCAAAAATTGAAAAAAAACCCCTTATTTTATTTGAGCCATATAATATTATACCAAAAAAACTTGCTATGGTTGAATATAGACTAGCTCTCTAGGGACTTGATTTGTTTTTTTCATGGCACCCTTTGAGTGTATGCAAATTGGAATTATTGTTTCCCATTTTATTGATGGAATAATAGGACTTTTTTTTTCCTAACTTCATAGGGAGGTACTTATAAANTGGTTATCTACAATTTTAGAAAAGCTTTTACATTTAGAAGTATTTATTTGAGTCTTTATGCTGATCTAAGATCAAAATTTTAGTCTGGTGTTTGCACCTCATATGAACAGTCATTTTGATTTTGCTCTGCTGTTTTCTGTTTTCATGTCCTGTACACAAGCGAAGACAGTATTTTGGCTGTGAAGTACGGCATTAGAAGTGGTGTATTTGGTTTCTGGTAACATCTGTTGGAAAAAAAAAATGTATCTCTCTGAACTGGGGTCTTCTAGACTATAGAAGAGGAAAGAGACTCCTCTTTTGCAATGGCAGTCAACTGTTCTGCTTGAATAGACATGTCCGTGTACTTTCCCTCCTCGGTAAGGGAATGGGAGGAACGCTTGCGTAGAGATTCTAGGAGAGGACAGAGGTTGTGTCATGTCTTGGGAGAGACCAAGGAGTCATGTAAGTTCTTCATTTGTTCTCTCTCAAGGACAGGACAAGCTTCTATTTCTAGGACATTGTATCTTCTATTTCAAGGACATTGTAAAGCATCTGCTGCACTGTTCATGTAATACATGAAAATAACAAATTTCTTTTTAGTGTTCACACATCTGAATAGAAATTTGTGTACTGGCAAAAGCAGATTCCTGTAACATCAAACTGTACCAAATTTCAAATCCTTGTATGTATTTAGAGTGTGTCAAGAAGCCTCAATTTCCTATCTTTTTTAAAATGTGTGAATAGGAATCCCTTGTAATTAGGCTATCCTGAATATCCACTGTTCTTGGTGATCATTTGGCATATCACAGTATTCAGATAAGGTAGAGCTGGCATCATTGTAAAATTCAGTATTACCCTTCTGTTTCCAAGAAGTACAGAAAAAGAAGACTTTATATGGGCATGCTTCAGACCAGTAGTTTCTTTTGGGCTGTAGCATGAATGACAAAACTCCACAGAAGCTCTTCAAGGGGGACCTTTGTCGAAGTGGAGATTGCAGTGGCTGCATTACCACTGCTCTTTGGAACACTACATTGACAAATTCCTTGCCCTGTTATGACCACAGGACAAAACAAATACTTTTAATTAGTGATCCTTTCTGTCTGCCTGTTGGTCAGTGCAGACCAACTGTTTTGTGGTGATGAGTTAGCTTGGGGTGCTGTGGGATTACCTGGAAACATCATGTTTGACTTCAGCACATATGGCTGCCCTGTTGCAGTCTTTGGTCTGTAAAGGTGTGATTAACAGTGTTAAGATCTGCATCTGAATGGAAGTGCTGTAAAACTTTTGATCTAGGTGTAATGTCCTTGATTCACACAGCAGCAGTAACTGGAAATCTACTAGATTCTGTCTTCCTTCCCCCAGTGGAGTTTTGATGTTGAATAGAGAATTCCAGCTCTTGTTTTATTCTATATTAAAACAGCAGATAATATGTTGATTGTATTCTGGACTGCCTTGTGTCCTTCAGAATTGGTGCAATGTGCATTGAATGCAGCCAACTAAATTGCTTCAGGTCCAGTCTCCTGAGGATTGTTTGATATGTCTGTACTTGCAAACTGGGTAATTGGTATATGGAAATTAAAACATGAGCGCTCACATCTCCCTTCTTTGGTGGTAGTAGCTCTGTATGCATGTTATACAAATGCAGAGAGGATATTGGGACCTCAAAGAATATGCTTACAAAAGAGCAGGTAAGAAGTAAACTTAGCAATTGCTCTTCTGTCAAAATCTTTTGAAGCAGTAGAGTGGATAATGTGGATGGGCAGCTTTGTTTGCTTCCCTATGGCTTTCAGGTGAGTCAGCACCATAAGCAACAGTAATTGGAGGTTTGTGGCTTTCCATATTGGCATGCATGTCTGACTTCGGTGAGTCATAACCCATCAGTAAATAAGAGTCACAGAGGATACTTCATGCATCCCGTTTGCTGAGACTAGCCTGGTTCTGATACTTGAATTATCTTGCCATAGACAGCCTAACAAAAAGCAGCTGGTGTTAATTTTAGGGGCCCCAAACTAGGGATTAAAAAAAAGCATGGCAGCTCCAACTGCAAAATAACTGGTTTTTCTTCAGTGGCCTTTATTAGCCCTGAGGAACACAAGTCCCAGAAGGGTTATGGCATAAAATACAGTAGCGTGAATACTGCACCTAATGTAGCTAGTACTGTGTTAAACGGTACAAGCCAGAAGTTATATAGTGTTAAGGTTCTGCAGCACACAGAGAATCTGAACCGAGTTCTAATAGTTTCTGCAAGATAATAGAATATTCCCCTAGACGAAGAGCAAATACCTTTTGGGTCAAACAGTAATCAAATTAAATAAAACTCTCTTGGAGTCTGGTCAGGGTTACAGGCACATGGTAAGTGTATTTGTCTGCTTTGGCCGATCTGTTGCTTGTACTGTGGAATCCGTGCCCCCCTGCTTGCATTTCTAACTGGGTCAGCATAATTTAATATGGAGCTGTGATAACAAAGCCAGAGGTGAAGTTGTTCTAACTTTGTAGTCTATATGACTGAAAAAACATGACTGTTTTTCTTAGAAGGACAATTTGGAGCATTATGGGAGAACTTGATAATTAGGTAAATCTCAAAATTGGGCGTGGGGAAGAAGAGTCTGCCTAGAACATACACTGGAGGGAAAACAAGGCTGGGTAATAATCCATGATGCTTGTAACTAAAGGAGTAAACCTAGTAGGAAGGGTTAATTTTGACTAAACATGTGGTTGAGTTTTGGCATAGATGTCAAATCTTTTTGCATGTCCGAAAGAAATAGAGGGGATCAGTGTGCACAGTGTCATTGGTTTTGGTTCTTTCAGTTGTGGTTAAGTAGTTGAATTCAGACCATTGTGATACTGTCCCAGAATTTTGATTTAGTAGTCCCAGATTTTTTTTATGTATTGTGATTCGCTTGCAATTCTTGGAGTAAACTGTATGCACTTTGAAAGTGTGAACAGGTAGAACAGTAGTGTCACTTTCTATCAGTGTCTCATTGTCTCTTTGTTTTTGTCTGAAGCCAGCTGTACCAGAACAAGTAGAACAATATAATCAGTCTAACCCTCAACTTTACACATAATAACAAATTATATTCCTACACAAATATGGAATATTAACTTCTAATGTTGTTAAAAGATAGGCAGCTGACAACTTTAGTCTTCTCAACTGTTGTATAAAAACAAGTACTTGAATTTTTTCTGCCCAAAACCAGACCAGCTCCCAAGGCTTCTGCGTTTTCATGTGCATTGCAGCATTTCATGGTTGTTAAAAGGTGTCAGAGCAGGAATAAGGCTACTAAAACGATTTCTAGGGAAGAATGGTGTTTACTTATCAATGCACACACTTTCTCCTTTCACTGTATTTCACCCACACCTACATTGTAAAGTATTTAAACTGTACTCTAGGGTGTGCTCATATGCAAGAGGGGGAGATATTAGTTAAATCTAATCCAGCTGTTGGAGCTGGACCAGTTTTTTTCTGTCAGTTAGGCAGGTGGAAATAGTCTGGAATTGACTTGCAAATACTAAGCTCTTTGGGTACACTGTGTGTTTAAGCAAGCTGTTACTTTACTATCTCAGCTATGTATTCAAGGTAGCTCTTTCCTGTAAGCATGTGTCTTCTGGTTTTCTGAGGCTGGTTCCTGTAATGTTGAGAGGCAAGAGCAGAAATAAAGAATTTAAATAACCAGTTAACTTTTAATGAAGTTTGTAGGTGCAGACAAATTAGAATCAGTCAGTAAATTTGTTCTCTTTTTTCCACTTGGTAGGTGGACTTTCAAAAGCAGCTAAACGCAAGTCTTACCAAAGTTCCTGAAAACTTATGTTTTGTATCCACAGAATAGTCAAAACTGGTAATTGTGTGTGGTGTTCATCTTGTCAAGATGAGCCTCGCTTTCCCGCTAGCATGGGCTAGCTGGAAGTGGATTCATGCTTGTCAGCCCACAGGAGAGTAGGGGTAGCCAGCTAACTGGTTTTGGGGCAGCTGGCAGGCCAGCCGTGCTGCCATTATTGATATGCTGCCTGACATAAAAACATCTGTTTCCTGCCTCTCTACCTTTTATGTTTTCTGGACTTGCTCCTGTTGCAATGGAAGTAGTGTGAATGTCTTGATTAAAATATGACACTCTTCAGGTATCCCACTTAATGAGGTGGCTAGTCTGGGTGAGCACCACACTGAGATCCCAATCTTATTACAGTGATAGGTAGATTTTCAATTATTAAATGATGATTATGCTTTAATTTTCCTCTGACACAATTGGAATAGCTAAAAATGGTTCAAATGTTTAGAATTCATACTACTTACTGTTGCAGCACTTTTTTTTTCTGTACAGAGAATGTATGTTACTAAACATTTTGTACATGAAACTCCATTTTTAATTTAAGAAATCTTTATCCCAGCATAACAAAGGAAATGTAAAGACTTGAGCTAGTTGTATCATTGACACAATTAAATAGTTTTGATTTTCTGATTTTTACTGTAACTGAGGATGAAGTAATCTTATCGAGTATCTAGAATTTCTTCTCTCTGAAAGTGATACACGTAAGGGACTTTAAAGTGCTTATAATCAATTAAGATTGACTTTTAGATACGAAGTAGAAATGTCAAGTTAACAGAAACTGTGAGACTAGTCCTGGTATTTCATTGTGAATGAGATCTAACTTGCATAAAATAGTATCAATGTTTCTTTCATGAATATAAGGACTGTTCTGACTGCTTTGCCTCAAATCCGGCTTTGCCCTTTTGAATTTGTCTGAATTTTCTTTTTGTAGTCTTATATAACTTTGGTAGAGTTTGGGGAGGTGTTTTTTTGTTGTTGTTGGTTTGTGTTGTTTTTTTCCCTGAGGAAAAACACACTACTCTGTGTGTTTGCTACAGAGGGTTTTGGAAAATGCATTATGTTGTTCCCATGTTATGTTAGACAGGTACAGCTGACTGGTTTCAAGATTGATTTATTTATTTATTTAAGTTTACGGAAGCTATATGAGTTGCCTTTTCAGGTAGTTTAATGTATTATGCAGTTAAACATTTTCTATGTTAAACAAAGGCTGTCCTCTAGAATATCAATGCTATTCAAAACTTCAAAGTAATTTTTTTTTTGTTTGCCAGGAAGGTGTAGATGAGCCATCTTAAGACACCAAGTGGTAGTGTTACAGCAGTGATACTTGCTCTTCAACCTGTAGTAAGCATCTTATACACCTTTGTATAGGGAAACAGTACTTGTGAAGTATGTGTGGTTGAGCAAGAGGGACCCAAAGGTTTAGTCACTTAAAAATAATTATTTGAATGTGCTGGCAGTAAGGGTTACTGTTACACTGATAATTTAGAATTGCACAGGGTTATCTTTAGCCATTGCTTATTGATATCAAGAGTTTTATGTACAGTTTTGTCTTCTATCATAAACCAAATATCAACTGAAAAATCAGGAAGACATTTCCCTTCTCCACAGGTGGCTCTGAAATGGAACTTGGAGTTTCTTGTTAGCTTCTTCACAGTACCCCATCTGGAGTACCGTGTCCAGGCCTGGGGCCCAGAGCACAAGAAAGACGTGGAGCTCTTGGAGCAGGTCCAGAGGAGGGCCACAAAGATGATCAGAGGGCTGGAGCACCCCTCCTATGAAGAAAGGTTGAGGGAAATGGGCTTGTTCAGCTTGGAGAAGAGAAGGCTCCGGGGAGACCTCATTGCAGCCTTCCAGTACTTGAAGGGAGCCTATAAACAGGAGGGGGAGTGACTTTTTACAGGGATTGATAGTGACAGGATGAGGGGGAATGGTTTTAAACTAAGGGAGGGGAGATTTAGCTTGGATATTAGGTGGAAATTTTTCACGCAGAGGGTGGTGAGGCACTGGAACAGGTTGTCCAGAGAAGCTGTGGATGCCCCGTCCCTGGAAGTGTTTGAGGTCAGGCTGGATGGGGCCCTGGGTGGCCTGCTCTAGTGGTTGGCAACCCTGCCCACAGCAGGGGGGTTGAAACTAGACGATCTTTAAGGTCCTTTTCAACCCAACCATGATTCTTGTTGGAAGAGAAATACCAGAGCTGAAACACTGATCTGATGAGGAAGGCTGTATTCCGTGTGTCAAAGACAATTTTACAGGGATTGAGGTGTTCTTTGAAGCCTTATTTTGGCCATTGACATGAGGCTTGCTTTATTTTCAAGGTCTGGTGTCTTTTGAATATCTTGTCTTTTGTCAGCATTTTTGTATTTTTTTATTGGCTTGCAACGAAGTTCACTTGCAGCCTTTAACACAACAGCCCTACTGTGTGCAATGATTTTCTTTATTGGCATATAAAATTAATTTCAGCTTTGATACTTTAATAGAGTTATGGATTATTTTTCTTTCAGGTGGAAGGTGTTAGGGAGAGATTCTTGGCATATAACACTTGGTATCTGGCTTTAGAAGGATATTCAGAAACTCAGGGTAGAAGTGAGAACACTGATTTGTCTAATAGCATCCAGTAGATCTTTTGGGGTTTTTTCTGGTTTATTTTGTTTTATAAAATGCAAGGGAAATTCAAATTAGAAATACTACTGAACAAATATTTTTGGCTTGTTACAAGAGTTAACAGTACTGGTGTACTACTGTGGTTATGTTGGCCTGTCAAACACACTGGCAAGTAATTATTCTTCACAGATGGTAAACGGGAGAGAAGTCTTTTGTTACAAGAACTGAATTCTGACTTGAGCCATATAACAATGGAGATGTAATGTTGAAGCACAACTTGGTAAGTGTTGCGTGTTCTTGTTTCTTAATAGTACATGTTGATGGATAGTTAGTGTCTGAAATTTTTACTTTCTGCATGTTGGCATGTGGTGAATTAATACCTCTGTGTTTAGGAGCAACCTCACAGTTCAGATTCTGCAGGAATAAATGGTCATCATTTTTGTGACTTGTAGGACTTGGCCTGTGCCTTCCTGAGATTTGGAGTCTTGATTTTTGTTTAATTCAGTGAAACAGTTCAGATTTGTCTTTGGGGGTAGTTTTGAGAGATGAAGTTTCAGTGTGACATGAAGTTACTTGTTTGAGTACATGAAGCTGAGAAGTGACTGTAGTCGGGTGCTGTGGATGTCAATCACTGTTAGATCCATTGGTAACATATTGCTAGGCTTCAATTAGTGTTGCATGTATAGACTTCAGCAGATGGTTGTCCTCCCAGCCTGAAAGCTCGTAATATATCTGTGAGGTTAAGTTGCAGAAAAATTTTGCTCTTCTCTCTTTTAGCTGACTTATGTTAGCTGGCGAAAATGTTTAACCTTTCTGTGGTATAAATCTCTTGTAAATGCCTATTAGTTCCCTACATGTGGGGGCTTGCAGGTAGTATAAAAGTGTGGTATTCTGCTTAGTGGTAATGCTTCCTTAAAGGGAGGCTTGGAAGGGTACTTAAGACTACTTCTTTTATATGCTGTTGGATCATAGTGTATTTACTTCTTCTCGGGCCATAGGAAAGTGCTGATAACCTGCTGTATTTCTAAAATACTTCATCTGAAACATATGCTTTAAATACCTACCTTTTAAGAAATGCCAAATCAGGACAAAAAATAACTGGATCACTTAAGTCTGGTTTTTGGGGAATAAAATTTGGGCTTTGCCAACCCTCCCCCCAACATGTAAAATTAGGAATTGTGCCTATTGGTCTGCAAGTTTTCACATAAAGCTTGCAGAAGCTGAGCAGGAGAGTCCGGTATACAGCATGGTGATACTTGCATACCTGTATTTCCTGTAATCAAATGAGGTGGAAGCATGTTTTTGGTCTTAAGAGTATGGTCCCTCAAGGCAAGGATAGCCAAATTGCAGATATTCAGATCTCTACCTTAAAGCAGTTCATCACTAGTGTATCAGGTCCTGTGGTAAAGAGGAAAAAATCAAGACAGGGAACAGGCTGAAAAAATCCCAGTTAAGTAGCAGGCATGATATTAAGAAATCGGGCCGATGTCAAGTGCATAAGTCTGTTTTTGATCTACAGACTATAATTGCAACAGTTGATATGTATGAAGTAGGATCTGTGGTCTTAAATATATTGGTATGCAATGGTCATCTCCTATGTTGGGGACATGAAGTGGAACACTAGTATCATCAAGTTGGAAATAATGTCACCGTATGTCTAGCTGAGAGCATTGGGCGTGATCTGACCCAGCAGCCCAGTTTAACTGCCGGAATGCACCATAGGCTCTTTGAGAACTTCAGTCTCATATACTTGTAGGAATACTCTAGCCCTAACACTATGCTACTGATTCTTGGATGATCCTGGTGACCCCGACAGGCTGAATTTTTAAAGATGCTGTGCCAGCAGGATACTCTGCAAGACTGGGAGCCCTCAGTGGGGGCCAGATAACACCCATCAGTCCTGGAAAATTAAGGCTAAGTGATATCCCTGGTTATCAACCTACTTGCTCTGTGGATTTCTTTGGACTTGGTGGTGAGCAAAAGAGGAAGGAAGAAAAGAAAATGTATGAGAGCTGCTTTGAAAGAGAAGCTACATGTAATAAGTTTGAAGAGAAATACAAAAGACCAGCTAGCAGGGTAAAACCCAGGTAGTATGGAGATTGCCTTAAAATATGTATTAAAGCTCAGAAAATGTATGCTACTAGTTAGCAGTAACGTTTGCATAGTGGATAACCTTTTTGAAGAATCTTTCTAAAGAGTGGTAGCTTTCTTAATGGAGAAAAGATAAGAGATTCTTGCATATTAAATGTAAAACCATAATGGAGTAGTCAAATATTTTGAAGATCAGTTTGATAAAAATGAAAAACTAGTAAAAATATTGAGACAGAATTGCAATAGGTTAGGATCAGTGGGGCTGAAATAATGGAAATATGAAAAAAAGATAAAACCCTAATTGAAAAGCCGATTGAATTATTTGCCTTTAGAAAGAAGCTTAGAGTCTTCCCAGTAGAGCCTTTATGGATGGATGACTCTAAGTAACTGTCTTCAGTCAAAACATTGTTAGAGGAAATGTTACAGTATATTGGTGAAATGAATAGTAATGCCTTGTCTGGGACTGCACTGTATTTCTGTTTTCTTCTAAATCAAAAATATTAAGCTGCTGAACTGTTGAACACAGCATATAGTCTTTCTTAAATCTGCCTTGCTTCCAGAAGAATTTTAGGTGGTAAATGTTATGGTTGTCCCCTAAAGAGCTTCAGATGTGGTCTGATTTTTCTGCTCCATATAAAATATTCTAGAGTATTATCACATAGAGAAATGAAAATATGTGTGAGTAAATTGTAACTAGGGAGCAAATTTAAAAGTAAATTATGCCTTGCATCCATTAAATTGCTTAGATTTCAAATTTGGTACATACAATACTGGATTTTGGGGAGAAAATGCTGTTGGACACTCAAGTTAACTAATCTGTGATGTGATGGGGTACTCCTTAAAAGTTAAGATAAGTAGGAACAGAAGATTAGATGCTAGGCTGGAGTGGGGTGTTGTTACTAGTGGGAAGTTCTTCTGTAAGGGACTTTGTCTAGCAATGATCAAGAAAAGGAGTTTTTATATCAGAAATCTAAGGCAGCCTTGTCTAACTACATTTTTCCATTGAAATACAGAGTTATGGGGAGGAAGTATTGAAAAACATTTTTAGGCTCTTTAGTGCCCTTATATTTGGTGCAGCTTTTAGGATAATTCAAATATAAAATTCCAATATAACGAGAAATTTGAATGACTGGTCTTGCTAGTTGCATGCCGTGACTTTTCGGGTTCTTCATTTGTCCATTCCCTACCTACCCAGTGCCCTCCCATTCCCCAGCAATCCAGTACGGTAATACTGAGCTTTTGCAGAAGCCTCAAATGGTCACAAAAATCAAATGGTTCAGCAAAATAATGAAGGGGAAGAAGAGTGTAGTTCTGGTAGATGCTGTGATGCTAGTGTCCTCTTACTGCAATGAGGACTTATTCTGTTCAAAGTAGTATAGTTCACACATGGAGATGTAAAAGGGCAATTGTGTCTGTGCTTACTTGAGTGAGTTGGTTAGTCAAGCAGTGGACCCGAAGACAAGCCTTCCTTACTCTCAAATCAGTCTGAGATAATTAGATGAATACTGCTATGCAAACTGGTTGAGATCAGTGAAGCTAAGGTAATGTTCTAAGCACTGAAACTACATCCTGTATAGATGGTGTGAAGTCTGCTCATTTCATTTACCTGTGTTTGAGCTTCAGCATGTTCAGTGTTTCCTTAGGTGGCTGATGGGGACTACTGGTGTTTTCTGTGTAATGTTGGTCTTTACTGATACTTCTTAGCTTAAGGAAGTTATTTGCCCTAACTCAAAAGGAACATGATAGTGGCAATGAACGTCAAGTAGGCAGGATAGGACATACAAAGTATTTTAAAAGGCTAATTTTAGTTAGTGTGGGTGCTCTTTCTGGGCTGCCAGCAGGCATCCAGTCCCAATTTTATCTGAATTGCATTCTGATGGTACATGTCTTTTCCGCTGAGATTGTAAAATGAACCTAGGGAGATTGCCCTTACTAGACTAAAATTGTTCTTTCTCAGTCTTGTGATCCCTTCTAGCTAAGGGGTATAGCAGCATTGTAGGGAATGTGTCCTGAGTGGCCACAGTCTTTAAGGAGCTGAGATGCTTATGAGCTGGTTTTCCTTTACAGTGTTTCAGCTGTAGATCCTAAGTAGACAAAGTGCCACTGTAGTGTGTTTCCTTTTGCCACAAGCCTAATCTGTTTTGTTTGCGTTGGGCTCTGTCATCTTCTGTCACTCATGGTTGATTTTGTCCAGATAACTGGCATAGGTTACGTGTTTAGGTTGTGAATGTGATAATATGATAACAGGAGACTGTCTAACCTGTATTTACTGCTGCTTTTGCTGTGCACGTGTAAGCACCTGGAGAGTCATTCCAGTGAAACTCCATGGGAAAGTCAATGTTTTTTGCCTTTGGGATACATATTGTGGTTTACGACAAAGCTTTTTTTTCTGTAAGCTGTATAATCTTAAAACACAAAACCAAAACCACCAAACTCCAAAAACAACTCATACATCTTGCTAGGAAGGATTGAGTTATAAATTACACACACTGTTTTCCTTATCTTTTTGATGAATAGCTGAACTTTTGACCTAGAAACATCTGACTCCAAAACAAAACACTTCTTTCTTTACATACAAATCGTGTTTATCTTTTATTTACAGACTATGAGAAGACACAGAAATGAAGTTACAATTGAATTGCGGAAGGTGAGTCTGCTTTTATTTATCAACTGTGTTATGTTGCTAATAATGCTCTGGTGTCTTAGCTAAATATTTTGCTGTAAGCTTTGCTTTATAGCCCCAAACTTATACAGAAAAGTTGTAAGTTTGTAGATTGCTTACTGCAGATTCTAATGTTAGTTATACTCTCCAACTCCTTAAGCTCAGTACAGCAGAACAGTATTGCTTTACCTCAGCATTATCGCTTGCAAATAATCCATGTTCGGTTTCTGTACCAGTTCTCATGCTATTAAAGTGAAGCTGTCAGCTGTTCAAATGTTTAAAGTCTCCAAATGGGAAAAGGGAGAGTTTTAGCATTTGGAAAGTATGGATGTTCGTTGTTTTTTTGGAAATAACTGCTTCTGTGCTGTAGAGGGCGTTAATTTTAGGGTCAAATTTTGGTTATATTGGGTAAATGCCAATATAGCTGGGAAGATCACGACGATGAGAGGCGATATAGTTTGGTGCTCTGCCTAAATACCATATTTTGTTACACCCTTGTAATTTGTAACACTTCCAACAGCCTTTCTAAGCAGCTTGAAGGTTTGCTGCTGGAGGACAATTTCACAAGCTAAACTACTCTTGGGCTATGTCTGTGAAGAGAGCGGGTAAACTTTTAGCTCCCTTTGGGTACCTTCAATATATTTGAGGACTGATGCTGGCCCCTTTAGTTTTATCCTGTTGAGACAAGTTTAGTTCTTCACCCTTTCCTTGAACAATCTGTTTCCTAGATTTGACTGTATCTTTCTGGAAGTGTGGAAGTCCGGAAGGATGCAGGCCACAGCTGAGGTTTAAATGGGACAGTGAAAAACAATTCTTAACACATTATTCTTATTTATATTGAGTATGTTGTTGGCTTGCTCTCAGCCTGTGATTTGTTACATCCTTTGGACACTTCCTATAGCACTGCAAAGCAAAAGTAGTTGTTTATGTTCTCTATTTGCATAGTTAAATAAATGCAGAAGTTTTAAACATGATTATGATTGCTTCTTGTCTTTTGAATTGAATCTGCTTTTTTCAGACTTGTTAATTTGAATTCCCGTTCTGTTCCCCAGTATGCTTTAAAGCCTCCCAACCTTGGTGTCAGCCATGTTTTCTAATATTTTCATTAACAGCTTGATGAAAGTGTGTGCTTTCAATATTCTAGATGTAGGTCAAGCTACTTTGGGTCTCCCATTTGGTGAATATCTCCAGTTTGCCAGTTCAATCACTGACAGTCTGAGTGGGGTTTACTTAGGAGTGCACACCTACCCAATCTAATTTTTTTTCATTATTTGCAAACCAAGAGAGAAGACAAAAACCTTGCTAAAATCAAGGTGAAGGATTTGTAAATGGAAGTTATGTTGATAGAAATTAGTTTGACTTGTTTTTGAGTAATTTGGTCTGCACTTATCACCTGATTGTGTAGGAGCTACCAAAAGTCTTGTGTTAGTATTTTCTTGGGATCGTACTGCTCTTCTTAAAAAAGAGGCTTTTTTCTTTTTTCAGGTCTTATAGAAAAACTTCTCATGACAATATAAAAAAAAACCCAGATATTTGTAAGATTCATCCTGAGACTATGAGAACTCATTGAAGAAACCTAATTGGACTGAGATGACTGGGGAAAAAAAAAACTTGAGCGTGGTGTGTGTCATCTAAAAATTGTTTACTGCTCTCGTATTTTCCTAATCAAAGAAACTAGCTGAGATGTCTGAATATGTTGTGTAGCTTAAGCTGGCTATGGCCTCATCAGTACTGGCAGATGACCAAGGTGGAGGGAAAGCTACTTTTACATACATTGGCAGGTACCAAGTGAAAAATGAAATTAGCCAGTTTTTGTTGAAAATGAGATTCAGGTAATTAATTTTGGTGTCTGAAGTGTCAACAGATGAAGTTTATGCTGACATGTTAGAAGCCCTCTCTGTTCAGAACTAGTGTTGACTCCATATAAAACTCACTGTATAACTGTGAAATCTGTGTTGGGAAGAATCATCCATAGCACTTGGTCAGCCTATGCCTGCTAGCAAAGCAGTGCTGTAAAAGATGGCTAATGCAGCATATCCTTGTAAATCTTGTTAAATTGAGACTGCATGCAAGCATTCCAATGCAGTCTTTGGAGAAAGCTTTGCAGTGCAAAGTGAGAATTTTAATTTTAATTTAATTCTCATAATTGGTTTTTGTAACAGGTTACAATTTCAAGGCCGTTTTATTACAGAAGCGTGGTGGGGAGCAAGTCATACACTTAAGACAAGGCAATGGATTGTTCTGTGTGGAAGGAATCTTGTTTGTGCCAGTAATATGTGAATGAAAATGAGGAAGAGGAAGCCTATGAGCTGCTAGTGACTTTTCACTGAAAACTGCACATGCAAAGATCAGTTACACATTTAGAGAAGCCTAAGCGCTGGATGTAGGTCAGACTGTAACTCAAGAGTGAACAGCAGCTGCAGAACTCTTAAAAGCAGGAAGTTGTGTTCTTCTGGAGTGTTTGCTGAACATCTTCCACTGCAGAAACCAGAAGAAATCTGCTTTAATAAGAGATTCAGCACGTGTCCAAGTTGTTGGTTTGCAGCAACTGAACTTGTACTGATGAGCAACTGGTTTGCTGTGGGAACTCTGTGGCAGATGTGAGGTCGTTGCTTCTGGTACAGAATTGGGACTGAAATGTAAAGGGATATATTTTATTAAGCACCAGCAGTGGAAATGGGTAAGCTGTGTAATATCATTGCTTCAGTCTTCATCTTGACAGCTAACACTGCTACCCTAGCATACATATGCCAAACTCAGGAAATGCATGTTGGCATGACCTTGGTAATGCACCAGTGCCTCTTCAAAACAAAGGAATATCTTCCTGTTATCCCAGCTATCCAAATGCTGAGTGTACACCTGGCTCTTTAAGAAAACAGGCAAATTGAAAATATCCTTGATCTGTACAGTTGAAGTACTATATAGTCATGAGATTGTCTTTTGAATCAACATGTGTATAAATAGTAAATGAATGGATTGGATGAAGTTGCTTACATCTTGGTTTTGTAGGATGGAATAAACTAAAAAAATTCAGCTTTGAACAGTAGTAAACAATTTCTGCATGCATTAGTGTGAGGTGTTTATTCTTTTGAGATTACAGACATCAAGGTGCATTTGCAACACATTTTGTGTTTCCAGAATATATTATCTCTATTCACTATCTTCACACTACAGCTCTTACACAGAAAGACTCTACTCACAGTAGAAAGAAGAAAAGAGAGAGAAAAGAAAGAGGAAAGGGAAAAATGAGCTGCATACATGTGGGGTTCTGGGAGTGGATTTCACAAACCATCCCAGGCCTATGGACCCTTTCGAGCAATTACTCAGAAGGAAACTTTACTTTTTTATTTTTCCCCCTCAATCACTTATTTGTTTAGTAATTGAGCTTTGAGCTAACAAAGCTGTATCTGACATAAAAGGATAGCAGTTGTCTGTCAGAACCCTGGCCGAGGCATGGGTTGGCACTGTGAGCCAGTCAGATGACACTCCTGCTGGTCAGGTGCCCTTTTGCAATTCCATATTGGCCTTGCTGAACACATGTTTTATGCGTTCTGCTATATTTCTGGAAAGATGGTCTTGGTCTCTGGCTGTATTGTTAGTACAGCAATGGGCCTAAGAGCTTAAAAAGTAGCAGTCTCTCTTTCTAGACAGACAAGATGACAATGTCAGTTTTGGTGATGGAGACTGTGATTTAGAATTCAAACTTGTCAGCGAAGTCTGATTTAGAATGTTTATCACTTAATTTCACCATCACAGAAACCCAAAGGCTGCTCTTTTAGCAACAGAGA
The DNA here is from genome assembly GCA_013400615.1 of Syrrhaptes paradoxus. Lineage (NCBI taxonomy): Eukaryota > Metazoa > Chordata > Aves > Pterocliformes > Pteroclidae > Syrrhaptes > Syrrhaptes paradoxus. Next base: position 51,929 of record VZTO01027739.1, read on the forward strand.
CCCTGGAATTAATTAGCTAACTTCGCTGTTCAGTCTCACTCTAAAGGGGAAGGGCAGTGGGTGGGTGAGGAATGGTTAGGATTCAGTTTAAGGTTCCATACTTAAATGAAGCCTGTAACGCCATTGCTGTGAGAGCTCCTTTGGTTCTAGGCACCTGGCTTTCACTGAGGAGGACTGCTTCTGTGCTTTAAGAAACCTAGTCCTTAGCCAGGTCAGCGCTGTGGTCATTGAGTTAGATGTCACCCTTCAAAGGAATCCTTAATGCTCCTAACCTCAGCAGAAGGAGAGTGTTCTGTCCTCCTTTAGGGCCCGCTAACTAACTGGAATCCTAAGAACTTCCAGGATCTCTCACAAGGCTTATTTTTTACTTTCTTGGCAAACTCACCTGCCTCTGAGAGCTCATAGACATGAGCTCATTAAAGTTCTAATTGCCAGTTAAGTTTGATGCAAGGCAAAGCAATTATTTATTAAACAAGTGTTGGATTAAGGAGCCGTGGGCATATGTCTTTTTTACCTGTTTCTCTGCCATACTGTATTTGTTGTTCCTACACTGATCTTTCTTAAATAAGATTACCTATGTCCACAATAGCTTCTAAATCTGTGAGCCTTGAATAAAGGAGTCTGTCTTCATGTTGCTGGGAGATCTAAGGTGGGAAAAATATTTTTCTGATTCTCAGGAAGTCTGAGTACACAAAAGAAAAAAAACACATTTTCAGGTTCAGGATGGTAAAACTTGATTTGGTTACGCATCTTTTCGAGTTCAACGTGAATGTATAGCTTTTAATTCACTGTAAAGTACATTTTTTTTAGGCCTAAGTCTACTAACTTCAAAGCAACAGCCACAATCACAGGTAGACTGAAGCACTATTAGTATGTTCTTCTGCAGACTTCCCTATCCAGTGTTAGTTAGTAGCACAAATTCTTGGGAAAGAACTTGCATCTACCCTGCCCTGGTTGATTCCTTTAAAAAAAAAAAAANAAAAAAAAAAAAAAAAAAAAAGACCCTAGGAGGAAAATAATATTCCTAATGTATTCTTCTGAAAAGGGCTATGAAGAAATTCCTTGGAGGCTTGCTTGAATCCATTTTGGTAAGGGCATGCTTTTGCCTAACTTAACAGGCCTCAGTCTTTGGAATCTGTGTGTGGGCCTATTGGACCACTCACTGGTGTACCTGTATGTGGCTACTTATTTTTAGTCAGCCTGCTCATCTTCCAAGAAGGATGTGCACTAGCCGAACAGGAACATTGTGACTGCTGTCTGTTGTCACAAAGGTGAGTTAGCAGAACTCAAATATAGAAAAGTTGCCTTTGTCTTCTATCTGCATAAGTGTACCTATGCTCTTTATCTGAAGAACAGTCTTGGAATCTGCTTCACCACCTTTGGATGCAAGGGACTTAGTTCACTAAGCATGTAGGATATAATTTTGGTATCCATGGATTGTAGGATCATCAGATCACCCTTCAGCCTTTTTACAGGTTTTTTTTTAAATCTCTCTAGGTGTTAATGAGCTCTATGTGAGTAGAGCCAACTACTGGTCCTTTCCCTGAAGAAGCATTTATCTCTTACTGTTACCTGGAGGCAAATATTTTCTCGGTTTTTTAGAATCAAAGAATAATTATTGAGGTTGGAAAAGACCTC
>VZTO01027740.1:0-15187 GCA_013400615.1 Syrrhaptes paradoxus
TTCTATGATTCTATGATTAGCTCCTAACAATGTAGCTGCAACCACAGCTTCACAGATGTTAACCCCAAGGATAAATGCCAAGGGGGAAGGAAAAGGTGACCAGAGGAAGAGTGTACCCAATAACCAATCTGTGGATGAGAAGGCCATCACACAGAGGCAACGATCTCCCTGAAAAAAAGTTCAGAGTTGAGCAGGAACTTGAAGCCATGTTTGCTATTTACAGATGAAAAATAATTGGGTACTTGCAAGCTGGCCACTTAGAAAACCAACTTTCACCCATTCTATCTTCACATCCTTGCTTAATATATGGGTATTTCATCTGTAAAATTATTTTAGACACTCACAAAGTGGCCCTAATGTAACCGTCATTGCTCATCCTCCCTCCCTGCCGCTCTTCTGCGAAGCCTGCTGTGCTACTGTCATGCTATTAACATTCCTCCAAAGTCACGGAAATGCTAGGATGTACCTGATGCATTCAGAAACTCAGCAGGTGCCTTCTGCAGGTACTACGCATCCAGGCAATGCCAGGAAGCAGTCATAAAGTTAACACAGTAGTAAGCTATGTAATTTTTAGATAACAGCTACTTACATAAGTACAGAAATTGCTACATTTTATATGTACTGATTGCTCACATTCCAGTTATGGACCAAGACCCAGTGCATGCAAATAATTAGTATTTAGGAGCAATACATTATTTTTTCGCCTGCACGCCACTCTGTGATCTGAAAACGCTGGTCAATTCCTAAGCCACTTTCCATGTGTCAGTGCAATTTCCCCTCAGTCCCAGAAGCTTCTGGAGCACATAAGTAATGTTATAATGTTACAAGGGCCTAATAATTGTGTCCAGGAAGCTTCCCATACGATTTTCATCTTTTATTATATGGTTAGCTTATTTATACATCAGTATCATTTGGCAAATTGCATCTAGAATACATGGGGAGGCTGAAGCTTAAAAATACACTCTTGTTCCTAATGGCAGCCCCAGGTGCAAGATATTATCCTTTAATGCCATGGAAAGCCTCCAGCTACTCGACATGAGGACAGGGTACAGTGACGCTGACTGAGTGATTTCACTCAAGCTTTTTTTGCGCCACCGATGCGCTTGCATTCAAACGGTGACATTCTAATACTCAAAATGGGCACCGGTGGCTGGCGCTGGAAGGAGCAGGGCCACTGGCCGCGCCTCTTGCCCCACTCGGCTCCCCAGCTGGGTGGGTTGAGGCTCCCCGGCCCTCCCTTCAGTCACGGCTGCCGGAGGGACACAACCGGCTCTCAGCGCCACCGCCCGCGGCCGCGCCGAGCGACCTCCCACCCACCCTCCGAGGCATCAGCTTCCCCTGCTGGAAGGCCGCCCCGACCCGGGGGACCCATCGCCCCGCCGCCCCGCTCAGCGCCCCCACGGGGGCCTGGGGACGGCGACGGGGCCGCCCCGCAACGGGCTCCGAGCGGCCCCAAACTGCCAGGGACCGGGGGCAGTGCCGGGGAGGGGATGCCGGAGCCAGCGCCGGCGCGGGGCCCTGGGCGGCAGCACGGCCGTTAACGGCCGCCGGGGGGCAGCGCGAGATCGCCCAACCGCCGCCGCCATCCCTGCCGCCGCCTCCGCCTCGGCTGGCACCGCGCCGCACGGTACCGCTGAGCGCGGCCTGGCCCGGCTCGGCCCGGCTGGAACGCGGCCCAGTCCTTCCCGTCCCCGCGGGAGCGCGGGCTCGCGTGGGTACCCGCTTCAGACAGGCGTGGGGTCCCGCGGGGCGGTGGCCGGCGGAAAGCAGGTCCAGCCGCCTCGCTCTCCCTCGTGAATCCCACGTCCCCCTTCGAGCCGGAGGCCGCGCGGTTTATTTATTTAAGGAGATTTCACCTAGGAGCCGCCGATCAAAGCTAATGCAAAATAAATGTCTCCCTTTAATAGACTGATTCTTCTAAACCCTTGACACTGGGAATTGGGATTTCCCAATGCTATTAGCGCTTAGAAGTAGGCGCTCCAGACCAGCCAAGAGCAAGGGATTAAGAGGTATTTGTCTAAACTAATTTCTCTCTCTATACCGGGTCTATAGAGACTGGTGTTACTCTGCTGGAATTGTGCAACACAGCTAATTGGCTACAAATTCAACAGTGGCAGGGCTCCCACTGGAGGCTGCCATGTATTCATTACCCATGTTCTCGCCTCAAAGCGTGCACCAGCGCTGGGCGCCTGAGCTGGCCCTGCCTCGCCACCCTGGACTGGCCGGGCATTTCCCCAGGGAAACGGCCTCCTTCGGGTGGGCCGCTCCGGGTCAGGATCCTGGGGTTGGGGAAAATGAGGGTCCCATCAAGGCCTGGGTGCCTTGTGGAAAAGTGAGTCAATCAAGTAAAATCATAGTTATCATAGAAATGGGAAGTATGTAGCACAGGGCCAGCAAACTTTTATTTATGTAAACAACCATTCAGGATGGATGTTGACTTTTTTGGGCAGATGTTATGCTGCAGCCCATATCCCTTCCAGAGCAAGGGAAAAAAAAACTTGCAATATTTGGCTGTGATTTCTTCGAATTGCTCCCTCCAGACTGGTTTGCACTTTGACTCCACTGGGGGTTTGCTTCTTTATCACTGGAGCACAACCTAAAGCTAAAAGTAGTTAAGTTTATATCATGCATACATCTGACTGAGGAGAAGACTTAGGAGCCATTAAGAGTACACAGGTGCTTTTTGGGGGTTTTTTAGGTCAGTCAAAAAGCACCAGGGTTGCTACAGTAGTCCTGGACTAAGGAAGTAATGCTGGGAAAGACCACAGCCTGCAGTTGCTGCTAATGCTGTGATGATCAGGGGTTTATTCCTCTCCCCCATTAGCACCCCCTCATCCCCAGTAGCACCATAATGCTATTGATCCTTTTTTGGAGGGGAGACTGGATTGTCCCAGAAAGACTGTTCAGCAGTAGACAAAGGCCTCAGTTTCCAAGATGAACTTCTACACTCCCAAAGGCTCTGATGGAAATCTGAATCACCATGAGTCAGGCAGGACCTCAGTGTCACAGTCTTTCAGTCCTGTCTTCTCAAGATGAAGCACTGCATCATTATTGCCTTGAGCAGTCAGGTCATTCTGAAGTTGTGATGTTATCCACCTCAGTTGCCTGGAAACCTGGGGTACTAAGAAATAAAAATTAGTAAAGCTAAAGTTGCCCACCTGGCACTTCGGATTGCTGGACCACGTCACTCTTGCTAACACTAGATTCACTAACTACGTTGCTTTTCTACCTGAGTCATTTTGGTTTTCATCCTCCAAACCCAAGGACAAAACTCATGCTCTGTGATTTATCTGTTGAGTTCAGCATCTTGTAATGCCTCACCTATACCACATACCTGTGAAACTCAAGTAGCATCTTACACAGCCAGGACAAAATATCAAGACACTATTGCAAGAGCAGCTGTTTTAAAAAGCTTTGCAACACCGTGTGTCAAATCTCAGCATGTACTGCTGGGCACAAGTATACTCCTATACTGAGAAAAGCCCATGAAAATTCACAGAATGAGATTCTGGCTTTAGTGAGGTGGATGGGAAATACTCAGCAATTCAGTGGAGCCAGAGCTTTACTGAAGGAGGACATAGAGCTTCAACAGCTCAGTGGAGTGGTGTACCCTAAACGGCCACAGGAACCAGAGCCAGGTTGGCAATGTTTGCCCCTCCCTCTCCCTTACATACACGCTGATGAAAAGTTGACAAGTAGTTTCTGTTGATGTGGAATACACTATCGTCCTGCAACAACCCAAAGGTACCATCAAGTTTAATCTTACAAAATGACAGTAAAATGCTGGCCAAGAATCACATGAACAGTAGAAACCGTATCAGTCCATGAACAGACAGGATTAATTCTGTTACAAATCTAACATCTAAACTGTCACTAATCAAACCTTTCAAGCTAGAGATTATATGGCCTTTCCCAGAGCATTTCTTGAGAAGTGCATACCACAAATTCAGTGGAAACATCTTCAATATGGAGTAACACAGAGATACAGAAGAGAAGGTAGAAAATAAGATTAAGATTATTCAAAGTATTCCACTTCTGTGCAAGATGTAACTAAAATATCGTCATGGCTTACCAGCAGCAGAGGTTGTCTGCCGAGTCAGTAAGTACCCCTGCTAACTTCATACAGCAGCCAGAGGCCAAGCTACCTAGCCCCTTCTCATTAAAGGAGAAGTGCCCCATTCAGTGAGGCACTTCAACAGTTGTCTACCTTTGAACGTGGAAATACCCCCATTAAATCTGGTGGATCAGGGCCAAAACTAATTAATTTAGTGATGCTTTGAATCAAAATCTCACTCACAATACATAGCACTCACAATCAGAAAGACAGGGGATTAATTAAACTAACTGTTTAGAAAGCTGAGCAGGTTAGGACTGGGTTAGGACTAAAGAGAATAATGATACCCTTAGTGGAAGCCAGTGAAGCAAATGACCCCTGTGAAACTGATAGGAATTTGCTGAGGTTTTTTTCTGTTTGGGTTTGGTTTTTTGGTTTGGTTTTTTTTGTGACATAAATGAAGTGGGACTGGCAAGCCAGCCAATTTTGAGTCCAAGAGGCCATGCACTTTTATTTAGATTACTTCTTTCGACCTGTCCCTACCAACTAGGTTCAACCAAAACTGCATCATGGGCAGCAGCTTCATAGTAATTCCAGGTATCAAAACAGGCCATAAAAAGCTTCTATGGCTTGTGATTAGACAAAGAAAAAATAAGAAAGAAAGAAAAGAAAGGAAGGGAGAAAGAAAGAAAGCAAACCACTGCAGAATTTCAGACTTGATTTAAATGTGAACATAGATGCATTCAGAGCATGTGCCCAGCTCAGCAAGCAGGCTGGTCAGAAAGGTATGGGCTTGGTAATATGCTGTACTTTAGTAGACAAAGTCAGAATCTGATGGATTACACTCACTAACTGAACAAGAAAAAAATTAATCAAATGAAGTTACTGGAATGATATTTGAGAAAGTAAAACAACAGTTGCATCACTGCAGGCCCTCTGGTTGAGCTGAATTCTCTAAGGCTCCTTGGGATGTATTGGCAGCTCCATCACTCAGCTGATGTCAACTGAATGGTGCCAGTTTGCACCCACTGAGGATCTGGCCTTTAAACTCACCCAGCTTGTGTCAGCAACAGAGTGGCCTCTTACAACCTTTCCACAACACTGCAAAATCTTTAATGGCTTGGCACTGCTCTGAATCATTCCATTTTGTAAGAGGAAAGTAAGTGGTATTTCACCTGCCTGGATGGACCCTTCTCTTCCAGCTGATTAAGGAGGAAACACTGTCGTAACCTCAGTTCTTCTAATATGACAAGCAATAATGAGTGGCTGAGATGACTGTGATCTTTGCCTCCTGTGGCCAGTCTATTTCCTAGAGGTGTTTTCTGTGACTGTAGGAAATTATGGGCAAGGCAATGAAAGAAGCATGCCACACAATGATAAACACTCTAGACTCAGAGCGATGTGAAGCCAGCATGCTCATATTTGCTCCTTATTGCCACATATGTGTTTTTATAACGTTCTGTCCTATATCAAGTGGCAGACAAGAACTGCACAACTACAGCAGGCTTGGATTACTTTTTCACATCAGGAAATGCATCTTGCATGTATGTGAAGAGTGTTGTACATAAATACATTGTGTGGACCATTTGCCAAACAAACAAGAGGCTTATGGGCATGTTTGCAAAAACACTCCAAATTCCTTTTAATTTTAAAACATAATAAACATTCATTTGTTCAGGCAGGTGAGTCTCTCTGAAACAATTATAGGTAGTTCTATTTAAGAAGCTATACAGTTTGATAAACCTCCAGAACTGTAGAAAAAAATCCAGACTGAACACAGGTTTTTGATGTTACACTTGGGAAATAACTACCTTTGCAAACAATAACATCTCCGTGCCTAAGCCCTCAGTTCCAACAGTCATGTACGTTCATGCATGGAAAAACCTGCAAGAACACTGACATGCCAGAATGTTTACAAGATCACTGCCTATGAAAGGTTATTCACAGACACAGTCTCAGGCAAAATCACACCCTCAGAGGTATTACAACCCTGCCAAAGTCATGGAAAGCCAACAGTTTTCTACTGTGTGAGGAACAATAGAGCTATTCTGGACAAGGTTTATTCTGAAAAGTAAAGGTTGAGGATAGTCATAATTTTCAGAGCACTAAAAGCTGCTGTGCCTGATGGTGAAGGTTGCCACAGGACATACCCTACCCGCCAGAAGGGCTAAAAGCACAGAAACCAGAGGCTGAAGGGGAAAGCTCAAGCTTTTTCTTCTGTGTTCCCCACTCTACAAGTACACCCCCATGGCTTGTATGTCTTCCCTTTGCCACAGATGGCAAAAATGAGTCCTGAAATAATTGGATTTACAAGCCAGCAAAAACACTTTGATACTGCATTGTAGTCACTGAGGAATCCTGGGCAGCGACTATGCCTCCACGCTGCCAAGCCTGCTGTGAAGGTCTGTAGGGAGAGCACATGCCTGGGGAGGGAGGTCACACCCTGTTTGGTTACCATTGATTTTCTTCAGCAATGATGATGGCACCTCATCAGCCTGTGAGAAAGACTTTGTTTTCCCTTTCTGGGTATTACCAGCCAAAGGGACATGGACCCAACTGAGTCGGCTGCACTCCAAGATGTGAGAAACCCTAGAGAAAGGACCAGGTCCTCCCTCGGCAGGTTCTCACCTTGAGGAATTTGGGCCATTGTAGGCAGAACAAAAGCTCTTGGTTCTTACCCCAGATCACTCTCCAGGCGATGTGCCCCTCTCCCCAACATCCACATCTACATTGATCTTCCCCAGCTCCCTGCCCTCAGTCCTCTCTAAGCCCTCTTTAGTCCCCTGCCAGGCACTGCAAACGTACCACCTGCTTTCTCAGGCAGCTCAATGCAAGGAGCCTGTTGCCCAGTGCCTAGTTTGAGGAGCAAGACTCAAGAATAAAGAATAAAAGGTCACCATGGACCTATGTTAAAAGTGCCTCTCTCACTCATGATATGCCAGTCAGAAGTTACCCATCAGTGCTGTGCAGGGGGTCACTGACAGGCTCAGAGCACACATCGGGCCACAATATAAGAAACTGGTGTTGAAGAGGTGTCAAGTCATTGGAAAAATAGTCATGTGGATTGATTACTAATTGGTGTAATCTAACCAACATACCTACCTTATTACCACTGAGTTATCATTCTTCACACATCAAAAATTTGGCTAGACATAAGAGGAGCTGGAGGCAGGTTGCATAAGAGGCACTCTGAGCCCTAAAGCAGCTGCAGAGAGGTACCACTCTTAAACATGGTGGGAGAGAAGACAATGATGAGGCAAAACCCAGGCTAGATGCCTGTGATCTAATAAAATCCCATCTGTCTCATCAGCCAGAGCTGTTGCAGCATTGAACTTTGCACTGGGAAGTTCCCTACCTGCCCAGTGGATTTCAATTGCAGTTAGATTTTCTTTGAGATCAAGACACTTTAAATACCACTTTCCTAACATTTTTACTTTTTAGGGTTTTTCATGTTTTGGGTAAAATCCCAAACACAGATAACACAATAATTGCCCCACAAGGTATCTTTCCCTGACACACACAGGTGTTGAGTCCTTTTCAGAGGAACGGGCTGTATCCGTTTCACATGCTAACATAATCAGGGACATCCAGTATCATTCAAAACTGTTTGCACTGTCAGGAATAACACTGGAAGAAAGAGTTTTTGAGCTGCTTTTTATAGACACTCACCTCAGTCCAGAGCTCAGCAAAAATGTGAGTAGTTGATACAGTCAGCCACAGAGCTTTTTGTTTTCTCTAAATAAGTCTGAATAAACAATAAAAGGTTAAGTGCTATTTTTTTCAAAGCCTGAAACACGGGCAAACAAATTGAGGGTAGAGAACTCAATTATATGAAGCAGAAGCTACTGACAGTTGCACTCGGCAGAGCTGAATAATTTTCAATTACTCTGGAAGAAGAGGTCAACAAAATATATTCCCCAATCTGTACATCCCTAAACCCAGACCTCCTAATGTTACAAGTGCCGTCTGTCAGGGTAATTCAGAGGTTTTTTTCCCAGCAAGCACTTTTTTCCCTACTTTGTTCTATCAAGTCAAGTTCTTTCCTTACAGCACCTACATTAAACTTATTCTCAATATGTGCCTGCAACGAGAATGCATTTGAAGACCCACTTTCTGAAAGCCAGACTTCACCACTGTTGCAGCCAAGAACTCTGCCAGAGAGATGCTAAAACATGATGGGGTCTGCTGTAAGTACCTCCCTGACCCAGGGTGCTGGGGGTGTGAACCTAGCAAAACCAGGAGGCAGGGCCCATCCTGGGGTCACCTTATGCCTGCAGCAGCTTCCCAGCTGTGCTAGCACATCCCAGCTAAAGCAGCAGAATCTGTGTGGAAGGGTTTTGGTAGCTGGGGAGAGGCTACAGGAGTGGCTCCTGCGAGAAGCTGCTGGAAGCTTCCCCAGCTCCAAGCTGGACCTGCCTCTGGCCAAGGCCGAGCCCATCAGCGATGGTGGCAGTGCCTCTGTGATAACATATTTAAGAGAAGAAAAAANCCCCCATTCCCTGTCCCCCTGCGCCACTGGTGGGGAGGAGATAGAGAAAATTGCAAAGTTGAGCCTGGGAAGAAGGAAAGGGTGGAGGAAAGGTGTTTTAAGGTTTGGGTTTGTTTCTCATTGACCCACTCTGATTTGCGTGGTAATAAACTGATTTTTAACCCCAGTCAAGTCTGTTTTGCCCATGACCATAATTGGTGAGTGATCCCTCCTTGTCCTTGTCTCAACCCAGGAGGTTTTACCTTTTTTCCTTCCAGTTCTCCTCCCCATCCCACCGGGGGCGGAGAGGAGTGAGCGAGCAGCCACACGGTGTTTTTGCCAGCTGGGCCTAAACCACAACACCCCAGCAGGGACTGCTGACACTCCGCAGGGCTGACCAGCTGTCCCACTACAGAAGAAAAGTCTCTGGAGCACAGTATGACTATGCCTCTTACCAAACAACATCAGGGAGTTTTAAGTGCTGCATACTGGATTTGTCATATCCTCCTGGCTTTGAGACTTCACCTCTGCTACCGTCATTTTGCTACACTTCTAGCTTCAGAGTTTCTTGCTACCATTTTCCCTTGGCTTTTGCTTTTCTCTCACCAGATTTTTTTTTTATTATGTGAGTTTTTCTTTCCAAGACGTAAGGGGAATGGAAGTTACATTTTGTGTCACAAAGCATCTCCATCACTACATAGAGAGAAAGGAAACTTCTGCTTTGGTGTATATCACCCGCATATATACATATATATAAAACAAACATATGCAGACAGGAGAGTAAAATATCTAGCATATGGAATGAACAAGGAAATTTTCTGTGTACTTCTGTTTTCATATACAGCAGCACCTAAATGTGGCAATTACAGTATCAAGAAAGATGCTCAAGTGTTTATTTCTCCGTTAGGACTTTACGCTGCTATCTGGTCTAAATGCTGCAGTGAATCCCAACAGAAGGAGCTTTTATGCTGATAGTGTCACTTTTACAGCAAATATAAGCTGATTATTTTCAGTGGAAGGAGAAAAACCACTAAAAATTGACTAACCTACTTTTTAGTTAGAAGAGAGACGTTTTATTTAAAACTTTTGTGTGAGAGAGGCAATCCATTTATCTTAAAATACCTGCCCATAAAGCTGCCAGTGTATGTGGAGAGAAGGTAAAAGAAGAAAAATAAACCCATTTCCTTATTTCCCGCACAACATGCAAAAAGTGCCCACTATGTATAACAGAGGTTTTGAACTGGCTAGGAATGAAATGGATTCTGGACAGAAAAGCTCCCTCACTCTTAGTTGCAGTCTTTCCTTGGAGTTCTGCTGGTTTTTTAGCTTCCTGATGGGGAAATTTTCTCATTCTAAGCCTGGCTTATATTTCATAGAACCATAGAACTGTGCAGGTGGAAGAGACCCTGAAAGATCATCTAGTCCAATGTTTCACAGGAAAGGGAGCCTAGATGAGATTATCTAGCACCCTGTCTAATCCCATCTTGAAAACCTCCAGTGATGAAGACTCTACCATGTCCCTGGGGAGGTTGTTCCAGTGACTGATTTTTCTCACTGTTAAAAAAAATTTGGTGATCTTGGAGCTATCTAGGGCTGAGAGATGTTTTGCTTTCCTTATTCTGCTACCTTTTGCAGAACTGTGGGCAAATTGCATCACCTCTGCAAGCTGTTGCTTGCTTCTTTATAAACTGGGTATAGATCATACCACCTGACAAAGAAGGTTTAATAAATTAATGCTGCCAAGTAGCATCTTCTACTGGAAAATTTCAGAGGCTTTTCTTGGAAATCTTCCTGTGAGGGATGCAACCATACTTTTGCTCTATTAGTCATGGACCTTTGTGGACTCTTGGTTTTCTCCTCAGCAAATGCTAACCTTATTCTGTAGTCTCTCCACTGTGTTAAAATTGAAACAAATCTACATAACACTGATGAGAATCAGTATAAGAGTCTTCCTGCAGGATGATGGATGCCATTTGAAGGCCTTGACTGTGTAAGGAAAAAGCAAGATAAATGTATAGCCTTAAAAAGCCTTGTGAGCTTTTTAGACATAGTTGTACCACACCAGCAACTCAGTATACCTTTGCATTTTAAGAAAACTTAAATGTCAGACACTGCTGAACTGCTCCCATTACCTTATTGTTATAACATGGAAAAAAAACAGTCCTAGACATAAGAAAAAACAGTGACAAAGAAATGGCTATTATCTCATCCCAGTCTCTCAGTTGCTTCCCAATTCCAGTTTGGTATTCCCCTCCCCTGCTCACCCTCCCAGCGCACTCCGCTGTAAGGTTGCCCTGATGTTGCTGTCTCTGCTACCAGAAAAAAATATAATGGTTTTAAAGTGGGAGGCCTACAGATTTCATAAAGAGAGTCTCAGATATCTAATCTGTGGCAGAGTCTTCTTCAGTGTAAATACATTACGTAGGTACTGCATTGCTCCACTATTCAGGAACTAAAAGCAAGCAAAGAAAGAAGTCAGTAGACTGTTCTTAAAATGCCTCTTTTTGGCCACTCTTACCTCCACTCCAGTTCTGTACTTGGCACCCCTGTGCAACAGAGGAAGCTCCTGGGCGAGCCTCAGCCCCCTTCCACTTAAAGGAAAGGAGAAACCAAAGATACGGCAACTAAATTGTTCTTTGCCTCAGTTTTTCACTGTACCTACCCATGCTTAGGTCTCTGCAGTTTTGCATCCTCAGGAGCATGCTCAGAGCCTAACGTGGAAGGCAGGCCTTCAATACTGTTTCTGAAAGGGAGGGAAACTGGAGGGGATTGTGGCTTTTGGGTTTGCAGCACTCAGCACTCCATATAACATTCAAGAATGACCAGCGACTTCACAGGTGACTTTAAACATGTGGCTCCCCCGTCTGCCAAATCTCTCCTGGCCATCTGATGTCACTACATCCTATACATCATCACTTGAACGGAATTTTATCTTTTTTCCTTCTTGTTTCTCACCAAAATGCTTAAGTTCTTTTTATGGAACGTCCAATAAATTGATTAATTTTATCACAACAGTAAAAAGACTGTCAGACTTTGCTCCATGCCCCTCATAGCTAACAGATACCTTGGCACCATCTCTTACTAAGTCACGAGAAGTGACCTGCTTTTGTAGGCCAGAAACTCCAATCTCTGTCATCCACCTGATGACATTTCATCGTCTTTAATACTGGCCTTCAAATTTTGAAGGACCCCTGATAACCACCACAAGGCAATCTCACCATTCTCCTTCAAATCTCTTCCTCCTGCTCTCCTGCAAAACACTGCCAAATTTGGTGTGGCTGTCATGCTACTGTGCTGACTAACATCATAACAATAGTACAGATGTTCTCTGCTCTGGCCGTTGTCTTGCAAAACATCGTAAGCATCTGGGCATAGGAGACCCCCTTGTTTCTCAGTGTGTTATGCACAAAGGTACCCAGATCCATGGCTAGGCTCCAAGCACCATGCTAATAAAAAAGCATAAGAAGATGATTCCCCAAGCTCTGTATATATCATTCAACAAAAATATTTCAGGTCAAGATTAAACAATAAACTTCAGGTCAAATTTAAGCAATTTCCATTTGTTTACTTCCATTTTATTGACAATGAACAACTCTTAGCAGGTAAACCTCAAAATATACCTTCAATAACAATTGTTTGCCTTAGGTATTTATGCAGCATTCTAACTACAGCATCTATATAGCATTTCTTTTTTCCCCACACATACAAATACACACTTATGCTTAATACATTAGCACTTCAACTATGCATTTTTACAGTGTATCCAGTTAAGTAAATTGCTCAATTAGCTGAATAGGGTTTTTTCTTTTCATTGTGAAAAGACAGAGTCTTGCAGAATGGAATGGCATTCTCAGTAAGAGGTCAGTTGAGTATGATTTTTGGAATAAATGAGAGAGGATGAGTGGGTTGTAAAAGATTTTTTTTTAATTATTCAGATTTTGTTGCCTTAAGTCAAACAGAGCGAGCAAACCAGCACATATACTGGTTCATGCTGGTATGTAACAATAACAAGTCGTAGAAAAATCCCACCACACTTACTGGAATTTTCCCATTATAGCGTGTACCTTGTGGACATAGAAAAGATTATGGGACTGTCAAATACTGAGTGTCAGGGAATGGTATATCCACTCGTTGGTAAAATAAGTCAGTTAATTTGGCAGGTAAGTATTAAGTAATCATATTGTCAGAACAAGGCAAGTGGCCAAGAAAGGAAGACAAAGAAAAAAAGAAAAAAATATAAAGATGAGAAAATGGGAAGGAACCAAACTGGAGAAGGGGAAGGGAGAGAATATGGGAGTTTGGTGGCCAAGCAATGAGAGAATAAAAGGTGATAATCCACCTGTTCTGGATGGTACCAGTCCCCTTGTCCTCATGTCTCACATTGGACTACATTTCTGACTTTCCGCTGCCAGGGAGAATTCGAGCATCATCCCACCTGGGCTTTGTTAGATACGGAACTGAACAGCTGAGAAAAACTTAAGCAGGTTGGGTATTTTCTCATCCATGTTTTTAAATATATTTTTCCCCAAAAAAAATTTACTATTTTCATGCTCACTGTGGATTTTTCTCGTTTTTTGCTTACTCAAATCTTAGCAAATGTTAGTTTAATTTTTTTAAGTAAATACTGTTTCATTTTGATTTGGGTTTTCCCTTATTTGGTTTCAACAGAGCAAAATTTCAAATGAGATGAGTGAGTTTTTTTAATTTCATTACATTTTCCAGGGGTAAAAATGTCTGTGATACGTTACATCACGTACTCTATTTATGTTTCAGCATTGCAGTGACTTTTAAAAGCTCACAGCAGGAAATGAAGAAAAGCCTGAACTCATAATTATTAAATAATAATAAAAAATGTACTCTGCTAAGGGTGCATTTATTCAAAATGGTACAATTAATATAACCCCATGTTTCCATTAATATACATTCCGGTGGAGAAATTGATAGGAAATGTGGTCATGTCATGAACTTTACAGCAGATTTGTGTAGCCTCTGCTGAGAAGAATTTAACTGAGCAAAGCAGCTTAGATAAGGAGTACCATACAGAAATGAGATTATCTGTCATACACCACCTAGATAATCAATATCCAAGTCCTCCTTGTACTGACAGAGTTGGAAGGGCGCTACGTAGCATGATCAGACATCACAGGCAACAGGGAATTTAAATGTTCCCCTTCCCATGGCAGACAAACCATTCCTCTCTTCATCTTCCTCCAGCCTTTACCCTTAAGCCTGCTCCTTGCTGCTGAGATGAAAATACCTACAGCTCCTAAAGCCAGCCCAGGGCATGGTCATGTAGGGCCTCTCCCCACCTGATTTCCCTCTTTGTACCCCCTATCCTCCCTCCATCTTCTCCCTGCAGCCCCTGGCACTGCCTCCTGACTGTCACAGGCATCCCTGGTGCATGGGGCTTTGCGCCCTTCTCAGCTGCCTGCTCACACTGAATGCTGAAACAGCTCCTGCTCTCCTCCCCAGACCCAGCAGTCTAACCACAGCCTGGATTTCACTTGTTGCTCTCATCTGTACCAGTGTGAAGCTATTACACAAGCAAAACCTTCCTACACAAAACATCAATGCGGAGCCTCAGCCCCATTCAGGCCATTGGTAGCAATATGACCTTTCTTGGATTCCCATTACAATCATGGGTTTGCAATCTGTTGCCATCTATCTTCACTCATTGACCACAAGGTTTTAGTCCTTATGGTTCTTTGCACCTTTACGGTTCTGTGTGGCACCCAGTCTCCTATCTCACAAATAAGCCCTACCTTCAGTCTGCCAGTATTACCACCTGACCACCTTGTAATCTCCAAAGCAAGTCCAAGTTTTACTTCTTGCACATGAAGAGCTTTTTCATCGGCTTCTGCAGGGTGACTGCTCTGTTTCTCTCTACATTCCGTACAAAAGCTGCCTTTGCCAGAAGGGCCTGCAAGGCACAGCCCTTGGACAAGGACTCAGCACACCACAAGCTACAACTGTTGAGTACCATGCAACTTCTGTTTCTGTGATAACGTATCTGTTTTGGATAATCCCACTCTGATGTGCTCTGTTAAATGGTGTATCTTCACAAATTCCTAGACAGTAAATTGTCATGTTCTGAAGTCTTAATCCATGGTGGGCTCCTGGAGATGCTACTGTAAGAGACAGTAAACATCTAGAACACAGCTCCATTTTCTGATCTATTCTCCATCATTGGTCTTTCTCTACTGAAGACTATGGCGCAGGGAATGTGCCTGGATGAACTGATGCATGGGTCTCAAAAAACACCACAGCTGAAGGACTCAGTACTCAGACTCTGACATAATTGTGGCAAGCATTAATTTTTTTTTTAATTTAAAGAGTATACCCATCACAGAATCATAGAATAGAATCATAGAATCATTAAAGTTTGAAAAGACGTCAAGCATCATCAAGTCCAACCATCAACCTATACCACCTAACTCACTAAACCATGTCCCTAAGCACCACACCTACACGTTTCTTGAACACCTCCAGGGACGGTGACTCCACCACTTCCCTGGGCAGCCTGTTCCTATGCTTGATCACTCTTTCAGTGAAGAATTTTTTTCTAATATCCAGCCTAAACCTCCCCTGGTGTAACTTGAGGCCGTTTCCTCTTGTCCTATCACTTGTTACTTTAGAGAAGAGGCCAGCACCCACCTCACTACAAC
>VZTO01027741.1:0-10400 GCA_013400615.1 Syrrhaptes paradoxus
CACCATTTGCATCAGGAAGTTAGACACAAATCTTTTGTTTAAAAAAAAAGAACTGGTCATACCAGAATCATCTGACTGACTCATCACTTACGTGCTAAATCCCTCTTGAGTACAGTTTAACACCTTTTTTGTTTTCCTTGTAGTGAATAATTGAAGTCATCACTCAAAATGTACCTTCAGATTCTTCATACCCAATCTAGTATATTAGGTTTTACCTCAGACAGGGCTTTTTGCTTGGATGCTCTGTCAAGTTTCAAGTTTCTTATCCTAGCTCTTATACTGTAAAAAGGTAAAAAGTCTGTTAACAAATATCTATACACATTACCTGCATAGCTCCTTCCTGTACTCATACAAGATGACACAACTGTCCATTTATCAGTTGTCGGATTATAATATTCCACTGTCGATAAATTACAGGAACCATCGTCTCCTCCAACTACATACAAGAGACCATTTACAGCACAAACACCTAAAAAAAATAAGAAAACAATATGAAAATCAACAATGAGCTTGTTCACTCGGTAAAAGCATGGTTTCTATTCTGCAACATCATGAAAGCAGCAGAAATCCAGGAACATGCCATTTACACCAAATGATATTACCATTATTTTAAAGCAATTGTTGCGTATACCTGCATTCCTTCTGCACATGTTCATGTCTGCAACGTGCTTCCACGTACTGGTAACGGGATCAAACACTTCAACACTTTTTCTTACCAAAGGACCATCATGACCACCTACTGCATACAATAAATTGTTTAACACACCAACACCTGTGAACATATGAAAATACTCAAAGTTAACCCGAGAATGGTTTGACTAATATGAAGGAGAAACAAGAGATACTATGTCCACTAGCATAAATCCTTTATCCAGTCAATTATTTCAGAAAACATTTGGGTCAGGATGCATTCAAGCAAAAAGAAACTACAGCAAGACACTGATAAAATGTCTTGCATGCTCCTCTACCATATCGCTGCATACAAGGACCAGAGCTGTTCTGCAACAAAAGATTTAGAAAATTTTGGATGAAAAATGATGTGCAGGAAAATGAGGATTGTTGAAATTTAGGACTAATTAGAAGTGACAGTAAATGAGACAGTGTGCTCAGCCAGCATTACGGAAATCTGACAAGATGATAAAGCATACGTGAATTTTTAGAAAGTTAAGAACTGTGCAGTACGGAGGATAAAAGCTGAATGGATAGACATTATACAATAGGGATGTTTCCACTGAAGTGTTGGAATACCTTGTAAACATATATATGAAACAAAAGTAAATGGTTAGAGTGAGCACCCTCCTCTTCCGGGATTTTGAGAACACCAAGCTTCAGTTATCAAAATATCCACAAGGTTATTAAAGGGTCTCCTTTACTCCTAGGGTGTCCTTGACTTTACAACAAAAGATTATCACTCTATAAGCTTGAGATGAAGGAATAAACATAGCTAGTCTATATCTACTTGCTAACTGGGCTGCACATATTCAAAAGATGGTAATAGGGGAAGCAGAAAAGAAGTCCTGTTTATTTATTCCTCACTTTATAATGCACTACTAGAACCCAAACATAACATTTCAGAAATGCAGGGGTTTTTTTTGCATTAAAACTTCCGAGTGATGGACCATGAAGACAACTGAAAAACCACTACTATGAAAGTACATTGGGAAATGTAATATATGTCACATATAAGATTATGAAACTCAAAGCTGAGATACAAATTTGCAAATATAGTTCTTAAAGGGTTCCATGGGAAGGGCACAGCTTCAAATCTTTATTAAAGGAAAAGAGCAAATATGAATGCAAAAGATCAGTTAAGTCCTTCAGAGAAGAAAAAAGAAAAAAAAAANAAATAGCTTCTTAATAGGACACTGCTTTATAAATCATGCTATCTAATGCTTTATCAGTGATACTCACTATGAACATTTCCTCATATCCTTCCCAGTTAATTTAATTTCTGGTTTATTGCTATTATTTCTAGCTATCGTGTCACAGTATAGTTTGACAGCTTTTCTTTCTCCCACTCTGATCACCCTTTATTAGACAGAATAATACAACATTCATCCTTTGGACCATTAAACGTTACAGAGCCAGATTTTTAGTTTAAATATATGTGATATAAAGTCCCCCACCCGGGCTTTGTGTATAGTTACTGACCTTGCTATTCAGTGCGTAGAGTTTTCCCTCTGCCACACTGCCATTTTTTCTTTGATAGCTCCTTATTTTCAATAATGTCCTCCATTCCTCTTTGGTGCTTCATTTTCCCAGTTTCCCAGTCCCAGTTTCCAAGTCCTACCTTATTTCTTGCTCCTTCCGTCTGTATCCTCTTGTTGCCGTCTTCTGAGTCCTCCTCTCTTTGTTTTTTTTCTTTCCTGCCCATTTTTCAGGACCCTGTCTTATATCTCTCAGCCCTCCCAAATGGCCTACATTTGGATCTCAAGTTCCTCATCCCAGTATGTTGCTGGAAACAGATCTCTCCCTGTATTGATCAACTGAGAAGCAGCTGGCACTAAAGAAGAGTAACTGAGGGTTAACCTCTGAATTTGCTTTTGAATGAAGCTGAAGGAGTAGCAACAGAAGAGATGGGCTTAAGTTCCTTGAGATGACCGGAGATGCAAAGGTTTAATAGAGGAACAAAACTCTCTTTACTTAGCTCCCATAACACCACCAGGACTGACTGCCTGTTGAAACAGTTCTAGTGGTTTTGGATATTTGGCCACTACAGCCAAGGTCAATCAACAGTCATGATTTACACATTACCACCCACTCCTCCCCCACGCACAAATATAATTTTCCAAGTATTTAACAGAGTGACATAGAAGAATGTTGATAATTTTACTCAATTATATGAATATGAAATAACTGATTACATTTACTTCCCTCGCCAATTGTTTTTTAATCAGAGGACAAGGTAAGGACAAGGCAGCAGAGAGCTGAGTAAACAAACACGGTCCTGAACTCTGAGACAAGGGGAGAGAGGAGAGGGGCAGAAAGATCCCAGCAGTTAGTATATCTAAGGCACTAAATTTCAGAGTTGTAGAAGTAATTCAACATTAAAAAAAAATCTGAAAATTTCTAGCATATGAATAGGCTACAAGCACGATAGTTTGAAAAAACAGAATATTTTTTTTAAATCCTGAGATAAAATAGGTGTGCAGGCAGATTGCAAAATGAAGCTTTGTCACAACCCACCAACACCATTTGTCTTTATAATGATACTTGTAATTTGGCCATTTTATATAAATATTTTCCTCAAAACTTGCCAATATTAGACAGGAGTATTTAATGGTACCCCTGCTGCAACTCTGGCCAGTTTTTAATCCAGAATTTTAATCCAGAATTTACTTCCAAGATGCACAGACTGAGTAACTAGAAGTTTCACAATACATCTATGCTTTCTTGAGATATAGTGTATCATTAACATCAGTTTTAGTTTAGTTTAATCAAAACATTAGTTTTAGCAATAAGAGACATATCCACTTGCTGATTTTGTAAGGGTATAATGGAAGTATCACACATTAAATACCTTTTTTAGTAATTATTTTAATACTTTTATATACTTATTTTGAAATAATTTGGACTTAACTGAACATTATCAGATTAAAAACTGTTCAGAGTTAATAAAGAATAATGGAAAGCAAGATGAAAAGTTGGGATAACTATTAATCATCTACTAAGCATACTATAAGTCCATCCAGTTTTATTTGTAGCAACATATCTTCCAATTATGAGACACATTAATGCAATCACCAGTAGATATTGAAATGGTGTTGCTAAGAAGCAGCACTTGGCAAAAAAGTTACTTAACAACTAAAAAAATGAACATTGAAAAATAATATCATGTAATTTGCCTTGAAAAAGTCCATGGAAACACATCTAGAGAAATAAAACAACTTCTGTGAGTTGAAAAAACCTGAAATAACCAAAAGACAAACAGAGGACAGTGAACAGTAAATGAGATTTGAATCCATAATATAAATAGATAGTGAAAATGCTGAAATAAATTTGGAGCTGTGGAAGCATCATTTCATTAAACAAAAGCAGAGTATCACAGGCACTTTTGAGGTCTTTAAAGAGAAATATACATACTCAGAATTGCAAGGAAAAAAATCCACAAAAAAATAAAAGGGGTTTGTAAGAATAAAGAAATAAATGGATATACCTTGGCTAAACGATAAGGAAGGATAACAGGTAGTAGCCTATACATATCCAAAGGATGTAAACACCAGGTAATGAGAAGAATTACTGAAGATGAAACAAAGGGTACATAAGTGGAAGTAATAGGATGAAACCAGTAATACAAACTTAAGAATGAACAAGGACAAAATTTCCTGCAGTGAACCAAAATGCAGAACAAGTCCTCCAAAGAGGTAGAAATCTAGTCACAGTTCACACGTAAAGTCAACATGAAAATGCTATTAGAAAAATCAGCCCTACACTGCAAAGAAACATCTTTGAAGAAATGATATGTTTTCATCCTAGTCATCTAGATTTTGACACTTCAGCATTTCGGTGATAATTAAATTGATTGTCAGAACCCATGCATATTAGTCTGTATGTTAAAAACATCAGAAGTTACGGGAAGAGGAGTAATGTGAAGAGTATGAAAAAGCAAGGAAAGATATTTACTTTAAACAGATTGAATCTTACTCTGTAGGACAGTTTTGTATTTATAACCTACAATATATCGGCCATCTAAGACTAACACATTCCATTAGACTCAGACTTTAGCTTACCTTTTATATTCTTAGATACATTTTAAAACCACAAATTTGTTTCAGTTTTACAAGGATAGTTGTTTCCTGTCCACTCACCTGCTCCACTCCGTCTAGTGCTCATTTCTGCCACATAGGTCCACTCGTTTGTATTAGCATCATAGCATTCTACTGAACTAAGGCACTGACGTGACGCCCCATCGTAGCCACCAACAGCATACAGTTTACCTAGAGGGGTAACCAACAGAAACCTACAAATTTCTAATGCACACAGACTATACTAGTACACAGGCTGAGGGGAAGTCATCGTTCTCTGAATTAGCTACTAATCAGTACCTGTTGTCAACCAGTTACTGGGTTTCTATTTTTTAACTAGTTTAAGATTGCACACTTTAGTTCTTGTCACTTCTAGGATGTAAAAGGCAGCCAATATCTAACAGGAACAAAGTGAGTCAAAAGATTTATAATTACCTAGCTGAAACATAAAGGCACTTTACCCTGTTTTTTAATTAAGAATTGTTCAAAAGCAAGCTAATTCAAGTATGTCCAACATTGGAAGCTTGTAAACAAGCTTCCTAGAAATACCAAAAATTCAGAAGAAAATTACTTGCACAGTCTGCATTTTCAGATCAGAAATGGCAGTGGTTCCTCTGCAGTTAAAACACACACCTAAAACTATTTTAAGGCCCAAGAGCCAGCTCAGGTCTGCATTGTCCAAACGACATCTGGGCTGCTCACCGCTGCTGACTTGAAGTCAGCAGTTTTCCTGGCACTGTCCTTGAGATCGCACCCAGCGTGCAAACAGCAAGGTCAGCCACAGATAACAGAGTTGGCAATACTGCAGTGCTACATCACTAAAGACCAATTTATAAGCTCATCACTTCAGTAATCAGGTTCTCTAGCTTTGCTGACATGCATAACCTAGAGCATGTAGGCTGAGAGAGCTTTTCCTCCATTGGCCTCAGGTGCAGTTGAAGCTCTGGAAAACTGAAAACAACTATGCTAAAAGCTGTTCAAAATCAAGTAGAATGATCATGTATTTTTCATACCAAGTGAGTTACAGGGTTGAGCAAAAGCATAGATCTGAAGTATGTTTTAAAAAGTGAGAAAAGGTAGTAGGGTAAATGATTGCATTTCCCCTCCTCTTCTTTTTAATGTAATTTGTCAACTTACCTCCAACAACACCTACGCCAACACTACTTCTTCTTGTGTTCATTGGAGCTACATGAAACCACTCATTAGTCTTTAAGTTGTAAACTTCAACTGATGATAAACCTATGAAGACAATATAACATTTTCTCTATAAATATAGGTGCAACATATTGTCTACCTTCTGGAAAATTCTTCATATCTGAAAATACAAATTACTTCATTTTAAGGACTTCTAACTACAGTGCAAAAGGCACAACAGATGTCCTTTACATAGCCTATTGTAGTCAACCCATTCTTGGTGTCTGAAAACAGGCAAATTAATAAAAGGTATTGTATAACTCTTCCCTAGATTTTTTTTTTTAATTAAGTCACAATGTTCTGTCCTACATACGCTTCAGTAATAGTTAGGGAAAAAGATGATCCCTGCACAAATGGTTTAATGCATCTGTGAAGAGAATGAACAGTATGTCCAAAGCCTTCCCACAGGTCAGAGAAAGATGTTTGTAATCCTATTTACAGTACATGAAAATGCAGAGGTATATTTCATATGCAAACAGGGCAAAAGAGACCAGGTAATTTTTCTGCTCACATCTTCCACGAGTTAAGGACTCTGACTGTAGAAGGCATACTGAAAGGGAATGTGTCAAAGATTCACTAGTCATTAAGCTTAAACTCTTAGATGGGAGCAAACAGTCCACTGTTCAAGTAGAAAGATGTGATCACTAATGCACATTCCACAATACAAGAAACCAAGCATGAGGCTGGCCTAGCATCATCACAGCTAACAGGTATGAGACATTCAAATTTGATACAATTATGTCAAGAGTAGACAAAGCCAATCAGCAGTGTGTAAAGGCAAAAAATACCTGTACTCCCATCAAATCCTCCCACAGCATAAAGAAGGCCATTTAATACAGCTGCTCCCAGTGTGCTTCTCCGGTCCTGCATATTTGCAACACTTGTCCACTGGTCCTTCACTGGATCATAGGAATCTACTGTGCGAACTCTCAAAGAGCCATTGAAACCACCAACAGCATAAACCATGCCTCCCATGTACACCATTCCTAGAACAGGGAAACAGGGAGGAAAGATGAGCATTTTAGTCTCTTGTCTTTTATTTCATACTGTGCTAAGTATGCAGATACTTGACACAATTTACAGCACTCACTACACTCATCAAGCTTTTGACAGTGTCTAAGAGCCACACTTCATTCAGATTAAGCACTAGAAGTTCTGGCACTGTTTTTTAACTAATAGCTCATATTTCTAAGTATCATGCTCATATAATTTCTTCTTGCTTAGATATCTCAGCTGCTTTAATATCACACTTTAACATTTTTAATATCACTTCTGAATATTCTTCATTTAATTTAATAATAATATATTTTAATAGTAAACTTACTATTATGGTGCATTAATATTTAAATTTTTTATACTCTGTATCTATGGAAGGTAATAAAGCAGTTTATTCTAGAGATTACAAACTGGAGCAGAAATTAAAATCAAGTTATCAAACCTGTATTGTTCCAGATTAGCAAGTAATTAGAATGTTAAGAATGATCACTGAAGTCAAGGCTTAGCCCTTCTCAGATAAGCATCTTAAGTACTCTTCCAGAGAACAGACTATGCTTTACATAGAAGCCTAAATTCTGAAGTACGACCAACAGCAACAAAAAATTAGGCATCATTTACCCGCTCTGCATCTTCTGGAAGGTAATTCAGCCACCTGATGCCAGCGTTCTTCTTTAAAATCATAGCATTCAACACTGCGAATTGCCTTTGGTGCCTGTCCTCCAACCACCATCATCAACTAAAAAGGAGATAATATTTGTTAGTATTTCCATGTATGAGAGCACCTGAAAGACCAAAAAAGTGTTAAAGCAAGCTTCTGTACAAGAAAGAATTAAAAGATGTTTCTCCTAAATAAGAGATTTGAGTCTTGCAAACTAGGCAAAATTAATTTTTTTAAAAACATGTGCAATTTGTAATAATGTGTTTTTGTGATAAATAATTCTGGTACAAAAACTTTTACTGGAATACCTAAGTGATGGTGATGCTCATGAAATCTCTTAACATTGAGTTTGAAGAAATAAGTACATTGGAAAAATAAGGGTCTTACTTTTGGAAGGCTAGCAGGTGTTCTCAATTTTGTTCGAGTGCTTTTCATCAATGCTCGTTGCTCAGTTGGCAGCAAGTGATACTTCATAGCTTCAATGAGGTAATCTTTACAGGCGCTGCTGTTCTTAACCAATATTTCCTCTTCAACTCTCTGTTTATTAACAGAAGTTTAACAAGGTCTGAGCATGTTAAGGAAGTAAAATACAAATCACAATCTGAAGTATAATAAAGCTTGCGTTATATCACACAACTGCAAATTACTCTCATTTTTAATTGTCATTTAACCGCAGTTAACACAGAAATATATGCAGTCACTATAAAGAAAAAAAACTCAGAAGTTGATTCTCAATTAGTAAGTCGAAGAAACGGTGTTTGACAAGGTAAATAATTTTTCTTACAAACATGTACCTTTCTTGACTTTTCAAATAAAGACAGTTCAAAACACTTTAAGGGGAAAGTAGTGGAGACTAATTTAGCAAACTAGTAAGCCACTCCACAACAATAAGAAACACAGCAGCAAAAGAAAAAACAACAAACCCAAAAAATCAAACCAAACCAACCCCAAAAAACCCAGACAACGTGGAGGAAATCCATATCACAAAACCATAATTTCTGAAGTAAACACTACCACCAACCTACTACTACACCTGCTAACCAATGTTAATAGTGAACTCATATTTTCAATCTGAAATATTTGTCCTACATCAAAATATTTAAAATGAGCTTGTAAAATTTGAAAACATGTATTATAACTGAACCAGGTCAAGGAACATGTCCTTTGTAATTCCTAACCAACTTAAACAATAGATTCATTTCTGAAGTTGAAAATTCACTTATGAAAACAAATCTTATGTCAAAGATTGTATTACAAAGGAAAGCTAACCTGTTTTCAGCAAAATAAATCATTCGCACTACTAGTGTGGTATGACAAGTAGTCAGCCAAACAAACTACTTATGTATGTAATTCTCTATGTGGCAATCCCTCACTTGACTGTTCATGTGTGCACCTGCAGATGTGGTGGTGGCTGTCTGTTTACTTCTGCAATCAGTAACACACTCCATTACACTACTGTTTAAATTTAAAATTATCTATCTGGCATTAAAAAAATAAACAGAAATGTTCACGTGCAGAAGAATTAGTATTCCTTTTTTGCTTACCTGAACTAAATATTCCCGGGAAAGCAAAGGCAGCCGAACATGCTCCATCAGGCGTGCCATTAGCTCCTGCCTTACATCTTTGTCATGGTTTACCCATGCTATCACTGCTTCAAACACCTTTCAGAAAACAAACAAATGCAAGTCCTTTGACTCACAAGTTCATAAGTATGAAAATATCAGTGTGCCTCCAAAAATAGCTTTTTCTTATACTAAAATTCCTAACGTTAAGAAAAGACAACAGCAGTTACTGCTCCCCTTTTTTCCATATTTATCCACTACAAAATTCTGAAGATGCATTAGCCAGTCTCTTTTTATATCATTCCTCTAATGGTTTTTCAAGGACAGCTATCCTACATTGACAAAATGTGCACAGTAATTTCATTGATACTGACAATCCAATAAAACTAAGCAAACAAACACCACTGCAGCAGCAAAGGAATCAACCTGTCACATGATCATTCAAGTGACTTATCATCACCAAGTCTTACCAGGAGAAGCAATCCCAAGCCTAGTTTCTCCTCTATTGCACAGCAGCTCATCATACATTAGAGCACTGAAACCTTAATCATACTCCGCAGAAGCAGCATCACATGTATCAAAATTATAGGTCTAGACCTTCAGGGTATTATGGGGACAGCATCATGACTCTGCTAGTTGCAGTTTAAGCAGATAGTTCTTAGATTCAAAGTTCTGAAAAGGTTTTAGCACAAAACACTACCTAGCCATACAAATCAGTATTCAAACATGTTTTTGAATACAGTTTAGCCTCATTTGAACAGAGGTGTTAATACATCTATATGATCCTTGGAAAAAAAACCCCACAACATATTTTAAAGTTATCACAACTGTATTCAAAAGCTCAAAATTAATATATCTACAACCTTAAAACCATTAGAGGTTCAAAGAGATGCACTGGGCTCACTGAAGATCACAGACTTTCAAAAATGGCTTCAAAAGAATGAGATCTAGCTAAAGGTCAGCCAACACATATTTAAACTCAAGTTTGGTTATACCAAGCTACCTAGCCATCTCCTCTGCAACCCATGTTTGTTCAGTTTGGCTATAGAACCCACATACCCATACAGAATTGTAATACCCTTGGGGAACTGCTGATGTTAAAGTTGGTAGATGGCATATACTTGCTCTATAAGCTACTATTTTTGAGTTATTTATCCCTTGGTAAACCAAACTCCTGTTTATGTGACTCACAACATGTGCTCTATTTGTTCTGCTTGGAGAATGACTTTTCATTTAATTTAGTTT
>VZTO01027741.1:10413-20655 GCA_013400615.1 Syrrhaptes paradoxus
TTTTTTTTTTTTTTAAGAACAAAGGCTTATGTGATTTAATTCAGTTTCAGGATTTTTAAGAGTTGAGATTAATTTTCAACATCAGACTGACAACACTTCTGGAAAAAATCCATTAAACATGAGCACAATACATGCCTAATTTCACCCAGAAAACAAAGAATGCATTCAAACAAGTGTAAGAGCAAGCTCACTCCCTCTCATCCAAAAGGATAAAAAGAATACTAGCATACAGATGGTCTTACCTTCTCTTCTGAGGCAATTGTGAGTTTGTCACTGGATATAAGACTGCACACCTGCTCTACACCAAGATTGAGGTATTCTTCACTAAGTACAACATCAGAAAAGTGCTGTTCTGTTTGGAGGAAAAGAAGTACTGTAACATACACTGCTAAGTGTGTCTTGCAACAAGCATTAAAGCAGCAGAGGAAAAATAGATGAAAACAAGTCAATATGCATTCTATTTCATCATCTCTAGAAGCAATAACTTAAATAAAATATTTTAAGTTAAGGTAAGCTTGGTCTCACAAACAGCTTTTATATTTAAAGATTCTTTAAAATAACTGAAATACTAAAACATTATACTAAAAGTAGCAATCATCACAATTTAACATTTTCAGCATTGCATCATCTCAGTACTTAGTCTTGAGAATTACTTAAATCTCATTTTGCTAACCTTGTACAAACAAATACAGCAAAAAAAGATTCCAGAAAAATAATATCCCTTCCATGCTGTTGACAAACATGTTTTAAACCTGCAGTTCAACAAGAACAATGGTTGATTCACTAGAACTAGCCAGCAGTTTTCCAGTCTAATGTGGGTCAAGTCAAACAATAGGTCTGGATCCTGCTGCATCTCTCAGAACTTCTCCAAGATCATAGAATAGACCATAATGGCACAGATAGAAGAATAGAATAAAGCATTTCAGTTGGAAGGGACCTACAACGATCATCTCGTCCAACTGCCTGACCAATTCAGGGCTGACCAAAAGTTAAAGCATGTTATTAAGGGCATTGTCCAAATGCCTCGTAAACACTGACAGGCTTGGGACATTGGCCACCTCTCTAGGAAACCCGTTCCGGAAAAANACAATGAGATCATCCCTCAGCCTCCTCTTCTCCAAACTAGACAAACCCAAAGTCCATAGCTGCTTCTCATAGGACATGCCTTCCAGCCCTGTCATCAGCTTGGTTGCCCTCCACTGGACACAGTTATAAAAATATTACATATCACAATCTCTACAACATGTAGAAGATGTGTAATTTTTCCTCATTGTTTAATGCCTCAACTTAAACAAAACTGACAAAATCCAATGTTTTTGTTGTAGAACCCATCATTTTCTTTTAACATAGAGCACGTATCTTCAGCAAGTTGCACTCAATTATTCAGTTGTCCTCTCCCTTCCTTAAAATTGCTTTTTTAAACCATTCAGTTTCTTTAAAAGTAGCTCCATCCAGTTAGCTGTTATTTTTCCCCCTCTTCAACTATTCTTAACAGAAGTTTGCAGGGACAACTGTTACTGGGAATTTAAGAATTCACTCAAAATTAGAAGTAAAAAAAGGTCAAACATATTCAAACTAAAGAACTTTTTAAAGGCTTTTCTATCACTCCACTAGTGCTCATCTAGTTAAGATTCCATGCTTGACAAACATTTTAAGCTGTGAAAAAAAATTAAAGAATGCTGAATGCTTGCAGATCAAGAAGTCTAAATTTTTCAGGTCAACTTTGCAGGGTACAACAGCTTTTTTTGCACTGTACTAAAGATTAAAGAGCATAAAAAGATAAATCTAACACAGGAAAATTCTTATCCCTTATCTAGTTCAGCATCCAGTTCCTTGAAACAAGCGGCACAAATTTCTTCAGACAAAAGTACAGGAAAAAAATATATGAAAAGTATGATAATAAAACCTCCTCTATACAGCTCTCAACTATAACCATGAAAGATTAGAAACTGGTATCCAGAAGGATTGTATTTTACATTAGTGACATTTTACTAGACAATGAGTTTAGTGAAATACAGTCCAGTCCCCTTGAATCCTGTTAAACTCTTGACTTTAGTACCTTCCTACAATGATAATCCCACAGTCTCATAGAACAAAACGCCTCACATCTAAATTTAAGACCCACTTCACCAGTTTTCAATTAATAGCCCCATGTTCTAATGCTGAATATGTTGATAGGGATAGCCACAACCTGTCTACTCAAAAATATTAATTATTCTATATTCCTTTTTAGCCTTCATCTCTATGTAAAGTAGACAGTCATTGCCTTTTCAGTCCCTCATTCTACTAGCCTTTGCATTCTTGCAATCATCATCACTACAAGTCCCTCCAATTCTGCAGCATCCTCTTATGACAGTCGTGTAGTATTTTCTGACGTATTTCAGGCAATGGGAGAGAAAGGATGAGGAGAAATATTATTGATTTTAATAACACCACCATTACATTTCCTTACAAATCTTTAAGTCCACTTGTTTTTCAGATTACAAATATGCAGTTTCTTAAGATGAAATAGAATTTTCCGATGTACACTTATTGAAATAAGTATCTGATTAATTCTACTGTTTGCATATGGCAAACAGAAATTGAGAAAGGGAATTTGCATAAATTATTTTTATAATAAACTCCAAATTTCAAGTGACAGTACCACAAAACAGCATGCCTAACTGTTGTCAGAAGCTGAGTTAGGAAGCAAGCAGAAAGAAGAAGCAACACTCATCCAAATCTCAGGCAAAACTGAGGCTCAGAGACTGTGTTTATCTTCCCTTGAGAAAGCCAATCCAGCAGTGGATCACATCCAACAGGTTACACTTTGTAAACTAGAAGTACTCAGTTGATTTTATACTCATATACAAAAGCTTTGCTTTTTAAAAGTTGATTTAGATTTATGACGTGCTTTAAATAGGAAGAGATCCAGCCTCTAAACCAGAACAAAAGTTGAAAATTTTCTAAGTAATGCAATGAATGTGAGGCTGTCTCCTGTTTTCACGCTAAGAAGAGAAATGTAGAAGAAAATCTGAAAAAAATAGACAGCACTTGAACAAAAAGTAAGGCCAATTTACTGGATGTCAGCTTCTGTGCTTAAAGCATAAAACAAGGCACAGGGCCAAGAGAAGAAAGAAGAGTGAAAAAAGGGAGAAATTAAACTGTTTAGTCAACAGCTACAGGCTCAGGTTCTCAAGCAATACCTGGCAATAAATCCTCAACTGAATGAATTATAGAAAAGAGAGAAATAGGAAAGTAGATTGTTATATAAATTTTAATAATCAAAAAAAGAGGTAAGGTGAAATCACTTGTCTGTTAAGAACCAGAACTCTTGCTGTCAAGGAGACCACCTTAACTGGTTGATAGATAACCTTTTGGAAGAAGCCAATTGAAATTATAGGCAAATGGATTACTCAAATTTATTAGAAAGTTGAAAAGAACAAGGAAATGCAAAAACCACCAATAAATCTGCCAATGGTAATTTATCTAAAAGTGTTTAAGTGATGAAGACAGAAGGCATTATTTTATTATATATCAGAATAATACTTATCAAATTAAAACTTTTTGTTCTCTTTTAAGAACGATATTAGCATCTTTGAAATAATGATTCAGTACTAAAAGATCCAAAAATCCCACTTAGATCCTCCTTTTTTTCCAGTAACTATGAGAGAAAAATAGTATGGAGTGGTGTGTGTATTTCTTTGCCTTCTGGGTTAGGATTTGTATTATCCCATATTATTATTGCTCACATCCTGAAAGCTTCAATGATTTGGACATATTAACATCAAACTCATGAAACTTACTACATGATTAAATATTTCATGCATCTGTCCCCTGCAAGATCTCAAATTAGCTTGGTTTTTATTTGTTGCATTAGGTAACATACTTCTTTCTTTCTTAACATCTCCTAGAGAAGCAAAAAGATAGAATTATCTGTCTGAAAGTTTTTGTGAGAGAACAAAATGCTTAGCTTTCTTTCCACACAGTGTGCAACTCTAACAAATTCATATTGGAATCCTGCCCCACTTCTTGACACTTTACCCAGACATTGAAGCCAGCTGGCTCCAGAGTCAGGCAGCCTGGAAACAAGCTGGCTTAGGAGATACAAAAGCTTGACTCCCAAATTTCCACTTCCTAAAGAAGTAGGATTCTACTTGCTTATTATCAAAATTAACATCTGCCTTAAAAAAAAACAAATCCCTTCCATTTTAGGACATTTCTAAAATAACTGTTCCAATTGCATATGAAAAACAGATTTTCACATTTTAGAGACAGTTTCTATTTGAATAGCTGAAGATCTGTCCTTGTCTGGCCTGTACCAGTAGGATGGAACTTACCATTTCCCTTAGCATAGCTTCAGGGACAAACTGAAAGGACAAAAAAAGTTCTTAACAACATGAAAGGGGCTAGTAACAAAATGTTTGAAAGAATAATAAACAATGCCATTGTGGAGAGTAAAGGAAGATAACAGAAGCTAAGAGTACCACTTTTTGGTATTTTTCATCACGAGTCTGGAGACGTATTCTGCATACACACAGCAGCAC
This sequence comes from Syrrhaptes paradoxus, assembly GCA_013400615.1. Classification (NCBI taxonomy): domain Eukaryota; kingdom Metazoa; phylum Chordata; class Aves; order Pterocliformes; family Pteroclidae; genus Syrrhaptes; species Syrrhaptes paradoxus. Next base: position 14,940 of record VZTO01027741.1, read on the forward strand.
TAAGTGCTTGACCAACCTCTTCTATCTGAAAGCCACATAGTCTAGCTGGCAATAAAGATACTGTCACTAACTTTGTATTTTTAAATTACATAGGAGGGAACAGTACATCTGAAATCTGCATAGGGCATTTTATGGTATAAACAGCTGTGGATTAATTCAAACACTATTTCACTCATTTATATACCTACAGTCAGACTTTCTCTAGCTTAACTGCCTTTACTAAATAGAATAAACAAATACAGAAGCAAAGATCTGCTGATGTTCCCTCAGATTAAAAACATTTCAGAGAATCTGAAATTTTTGGTGGCCAAAAATAAAAGACTATAACACATCATCTCCTTTATGTTTTATGACAGTGTCTGTTGTCAGCATTTGTCTCCATGGATGACATTGTTGTCTGTTCCATCATTAACTGGCTTCAGTCATTTTCTAACATTCTCCTGAGGTGTTCCAGCAGCTAATGACACTTTAAAAGATTTCTGGAAATGGATATTAATATTTTGTACACTTTCAGAAATCTCCCAAAGATCTTCCCAAAGCCACATTAACATATATGAGAAACATGGCAAAAGCTTACCACTGCCAAAGGCTGCAGCTAGAAATCCAGAAAAACCCTTTGTATTTCCTAGATCTTTTCATGACAGTAATCCCATGTCTAATAATTTGTGAAACAAAATATTACAATCCAATATCTAGAGTCTCATAAGTGTCTTTTGTCTGGTTTAGGCCAACTATTTCTGTCCCACAAAACAGATGATGATATTTTTTATCAATTAAATGGAGTACCGCATCTTTCTGATATGAAAATGCTACAAGACCTTTTAAAAACATAGCTTCTTTCTGAACTGATAACCTCTTGTTTTACAGCAATGTAGAGCATGGGAGGTTGGAAACATGTGAGCTTTACGTTCACTTAAAAGAACAATGATGACTTCTCAAGCAGAGGAAACAAAAATATATAGCAATAAATAATTTTTAAAGTGGGTTTCTTTTAAATATTATTTAATTTCACAATGTCATGTCGTGGGGGGGTTTTTGGCTTGGGACAAAAAGTCTTTGCTAATGGCCTAGCATAATGCAGTAGTCAAGCAGGAGCCCAGTCTTATTGTAAAGGGGTAGACACAAGCTCTGCCAATTGGAGAATCACCAGAGGCTAAACATTGCAGAATCAAATTTTTTAAAAAAATATGATTTACTTGTCAATCTTATGATTAAATAACTGCTTTTGAGAACACCATGAAATTCATAGCAGCCAAAGTAACAGAAGCATAGCAACAGATGTTGCTACTCAGAACAGAATCATAAGAATGATTCTGCTAACTAACATCCTTTCAATCTCATGCACACGAATGCACACAAAAATAGTCTACAGAAGACATGCATGTTCCAAGTCTAGTCAGGGCTCAAAGTTTTAGACTTGGAGCACCAGAATCCAGAACACTGTGTCCCATGGTTAAGTACAACACAGCAATCCCTGCTTCACAGCGCATATGAAGATCCCCTAACAAAAGCTTCTCCAACCTCTCCTCATCATGATGCTAAAAGACAAGAAGCTTTAGGGTGTAAAGCTGGTCATATAAATGTCACGTGTCTTCACAGGGAATCCAATGTTTCCAAACCCTGTACTGGCATATGTGGTTAGTGGAAGTACATTATTATTCTTAGGTTACAACAAAGAAATATGTCAAGGCCTAAGCACTGCACAAGTGTCTCTCTAGTCCAAGATGGCACACCCGTCTTAGTTCTCCATTTTCCTATAGACATCTTTCTTTTGATGGTGGATTAATTTCCTTCCCCTAAGGTTTTCTATTTACCATTCCTACCGCTTATCTTACTTAGTGAATTCCTAGAATCAAACCCCTTTCCTTCATTAAAAGGCTTTACCAATCAGTCTTCAGATTGTACGTAACATTACGACAACAATAAAATGCACCATGTTCCCAGGAACAATTGTTATTTTGTGAACATCCTCTAAGGCTACGGAAGATGTATCCCAGGCTAAAACTGAGGAGGGATGCTCATTGACTAGCAGCATTCATGTCACACGCTCTTCGCAAGAATCCTCTCACAAGGAGGAGAGAAGCCTCATCTGTACATAGTCCCTGACTGTGCGACAAGATCCGGAGCAAGGCTGCCTTCTGGAACATCATAAGAACAGGTAGAACCTCAGAGTTTCATTGCAACAGAAGCTTACTCCAAGTAATTTGGATCATCTCCACTATTTTCAGGCCTCTCTCTCTATAGGAATAATAGATGCATATAAATTACTCCTAAATTACAGAAATCTCATGCTCTGCTACAGGAGGGACCAACCCCACCACAGGATCATGAAGCACCAATTTTAATGAAAGCTGGGTTTTAATCTCAGTGGAAGAAATTTCCAGAGTTTCAGCTTTCTAATCACTTCTGATCTACATCGGCATCCATTTGTTTTAATGCTATCACTGTCTATTAGCAGAAGCATCTTCCTGCCTCTTTTCCTAAATATAAAATAGCAAGTGTAACAAAATAAGGACTGGTAGAAGTTAAACATTCAAATGCTTTTAATTTTATCTAGCAGGGAAATATTTACACTGCTTTTTCAATCTAACAATCATCTGTACGCATTCCAGTTTCTGGAGCCTTAATCCCGAAATGCGTGCTCCTGGGAGTTTAGCTGTCTGTGATGCAAGGCCTAATTCTGAAATGGCACAGACACATACCTTTGTCTCAGACTTTTGAGAATTTTTTTTTTTACGTTGTAAGAGAGAGCCTTGACAAAGTACAAAGAGCCATTTGAGATAAGAATGGGGAAAAAGAAGCTATGATGGCTAAAATACAGGCCGTAAAAAGCTTGAAAATTCAAGAGGAAAAACATTGACCTGAAAAGGTATAAAACTATACAGAAGAAAAACAGGGAGCCAGCAGACAGAAATCCAGCAACACTGACAATCAAACTTCTCTAGTAAGATGCACATTACAAAAGAGTAATTTCAAAACCAATCTGCATAGCTTTTTATTTTTTTTTAATTGATCCATAAATAATTTGAATACAATTTCACTAGATTAAAAACTTATGAGTATGGCTGATGTGTATACCTTAGTTTCACACACAAGACAGCAACCACAGATTCTGCTGACAGACACCTAATCATTAAGTTCTCTGCATTTCTGTTTTTTCCTGAAACATCCATTCTTGACAGAGATACATACTATAATCTCCTGGAAGTGGGTTAAAAAAAACCAAAAACACAACAGAAAAACCAACTATACTGGAAAACAGATTTTCTAGGAATTAAGCCAACTGAAAGCATTCATCAAAATTCTTCTTTTTATGAGATCTAAAAGTACTCAAGGCAAAAAAAAAAGCATATTATTTGGACCTAGACATATGAATTGAAGCACTTAGTGCTCTATTTCAGGTAAATCTTCAGTTTTAACTCTGTACTAATTTTAATGATGCTAGCTTGTCACTGTACATTTTAGAAAAGTTGTGAAAAGCAATACAATAGTATGATTTTTTTCTGCTGCCTTATTAGAATATTTCTTTTTAATTCTTTTCTGCATTGCTCTCATACGAAGCCTGACAGAGTGTTAAGGATTAAAGAAGCAGCTCAGACAGCGCAATGCAATGAAGCAGCTCACACCCTGACTATGCACAGTATATTTATCTCAAGAGCAAGAACAGACTGTGCATTGCTTTAAAATTCACCACACAGATACAGCAAAAACACAGTAGGAGTTGAGCTGGCAGCTTGTGGTATGGGCCAGCAGGACTCCAAGAATACAATGACAAAAAGGGAAGCATAGACAAGGGAACTGCTTTCTGAAGGAATTTGACAGAAATGGAAGGTGGTTTGATTATGGGGGAAAGAGAAGGTTAGTTCCAAGCACAAAAAGTAATAGAGAGAGATATGAAATAAAAGATCCAAGTGAGGGCAATCCTGCTGAACTGGAAACACCAAGGATGAGAGGTTGGAATTTGATCCAGGGGAAAAGGGAATACTGCAAAAGTAGTAAAATTACCTTAGCACACAGAAAGAAAGTTATGGCAGAGATAAAATTATATTGCAGCAAAAAGGAAACATGATGTAGAACAGATTTCGGAGGGAGGGAAGAAACAAAAACAGAGGAACATGCAACTGAGTAGTTGAGAGCAAATGGCAGAGGAGAGTTAAAGTTGTCAAGTTTATGAACCTGAATTACTGGTAGAACACTGAAGTCACCAGTGACAAAGAAAGACAGGGAAAAGGGAAAGACGATTAGATGGAAAGCAAATCAGTTTTGCTGAACCTGAAGCGGCAATGAAACATCCAAGAGATATTGAAAGACAGGAAAAGACTGGGCAGATAGCGCAAGCTGCATGTAAGGAGACATACCTGAGAGTCACCCTCAACCTCTGGCAACCCAGGACTTCTGAATTTCCAAACAAATTTGTTCCACTCTCTGAATATTCACTGCCAAAGCTCTAATCAAGATATACTACTTTGCTGGCTAGTAAAGTAAACACTACAAAAGAGAGGGGGGTTTTCACTACAAAAAGCATCCATTAAAAAGTAATTTCTCAGTGTAACATCTTCAGTCTCAACTCAAACTTCAAAAACCCAAGGCACTCCACATACAAAAGAACAGTAAGATCATTGCTACTTGAACAGATTAAAAGCCTTACTTTTGATTACAGTGTTACACTACCAATTTACAAGCTTTTTAGTAATCTACATTATGCAACCTTTCTTGGAATCAAGAGCAGTCAAACAAGTTTTTAATTCATTACCGATTTAGTAATACTTTATCTGAAACTACCTGTGTATCAGTTTCCCACATCAGAAAATGTATTTGTAATGTAAAGAAAAAGTATTTTAGGCTTCAAAGATTCATAGAATTGTAAGCTAGAAAGAACTTCAAGTCATCTAGTTTTGAACACAGATGTGATTTATATCAACCAAAATCAGAAGTTAATCTAATCAGTTTTTTTTACAGCTGCCTAACAGTGGAGAGTCAATAACTTCCACAGACAACTTACCTGATCTGTGTTACTTTTACAGTTTGATTTTTCCTTAATATATGAAACATCTATCTCACAAGTTGAGCTTACTCATTTTCTCAGTCATTTTTATACACAGTAAGACTTGCCTTCCTTCTCATCCTCCTAGCCTTTTAGTTTCCTGACTGAAAGGACTCTCCTCTCTCACAGTCTTTGTCATAGGTCAGCCTGTTTTCTTAACTTGTTCATGTTAGACATCCTCAGATTCCCTTCAGCCTGTCTGCATCTGTCTTCAAGTTTGTTTTGTCATTTTTCCACTGGAATCCTCACCAGCATCAAGAAAAAAGGAATAATTATTCTCCTTTATCCTTCCCATACAATGCTACTAGTACTCCATCACAGAATCAGAATTGCTGTTTCACTCACAATAGCAAGTAAAATGAGAATCTAATTTTCAAAAATGTCAAGACTTGACATTGATTGAGGGCACCCCCAGCAAGTTTGCTGATGACGCCAAGCTGTGTGGTGTAGTCAACACACTGGAGGGAAGGGATGCCATCCAGAGTGACCTGGATAGGCTTGAGAGGTGGGCCAGTGCAAACCTCATGAAGTTCAACAAGGCCAACTGCAAGGTCCTGCATGTGGGCTGGGGGAATCCCAAGCACAAATACAGTCTGCGAGCAGAATGGATTGAGAGCAGCCCTGAGGAGAAGGACTTGGGGGTATTGGTTGATGAGAAGATGAACATGAGCC
>VZTO01027741.1:20784-31310 GCA_013400615.1 Syrrhaptes paradoxus
ACTCTTTACTGTGAGGGTGGTGAGGCACTGGAACAAGTTGCCCAGAGAAGCTGTGGATGCCCCATCCCTGGAGGTGTTCAAGGCCAGGCTGGATGAGGCTTTAAGCAACCTGGTCTAGTGGAGGGTGTCCCTGCCCATGGCAAGGGGGTTGGAACTGGATGATCTTTAAGGTCCCTTCCAACCCAAACAATTCTATGATTCCTTAATGAGCCAGTCCTCTTACAGAAATGAATAACAGCCTTTAAGTTGACCATGACAACGTGGTTTTAATAATAAAATTAAGAAATCCACAAATGTTTTGTTTTGTTTTTCAGAAAAAATGTGAAGCAATCCAATGGCAAGTGCTCTTTACAAGGAAAGTAGAGTTTGGTTCGTTGAGCTATATGGGTAGTTTGAAGATGCCCCTCTATCTACTTTGTATCAAGGTAGAACAATGAGACTACAGATACCCTTAAAAGTAGAAAATTTCAATTCTGGTGGTAGATGAGTAGGATTTTCAGAAGACAAGTTGATAACACAATACTCATGGTACGTTTCTTGCTTCCTAGCCAATGCAGTACAGGAGCTACAGATATCATCCCCATCCCTTCATACCCTTGTCTTCTTTCTTCCCTATGTACTTCCTACAGACTTTGGTTTGTGGCAGTTGCCAGAATTCTAATTCTTTCCCAATTTCCTCCCCTAGGTGACAGTGCAAAATTTTAAACAGCAACCTAGCTTCTTTCTGGATTACAAATTGCTTGGACACTGCATGGCCCTGTGAAGATGCTGCCCCTTTGTGCTTATGATAACTATATTCCAGTCAGGAGATTTTTACTTCTCATAAAGACATTCGTATCAACTGCACTCTTTGTTAGAAGATATGTCTGCAATATCCTGGATGCAACTAGGTTTCCTTTGGGTGGGGCTGGGTGGGCATGGAACCAATGTGTCTGTACCCACACTCACATATATCAAGCTATATGCTCTACTAATGATAACTTGCCTGCATATGTGTTGGCCTTGTTCAAAAGATCTGTGCATGCATGCATGTCAGCAAAAGCACGAATTCCCAAGCAGTTGATAGGATGAAGCTGGGATTCCAAAAATTCACAGCAAGTCCTTTTCACATCCTGCAGTTGCAAGAGACCAGCTGCTGGTAGCAGTACCTGTAAGAAGCAACAGATGGTGAATACCCCAGTTCAATTCTGATCTTATACAAGATTATTCCCAGTGTCAATACAGAAAACTAAATAATACAATAAAAAACTAAGACTAAAACAGAGAGGAAAATTTCAACACCATGCGACTGAAGAACTCAAAAGACAATTTTAACATGATTTTACCTCCCTGCAAATACCATTTAAGATTTACAATAACAAACAACATCTATATTACTGTGTTCACTAGGAAATCATTCCATAGATTGCAATTCTCACACTTCAGGTAAACTCTTCCCTATATTCATTCTCAAGTTGCCTCTCACTGTTCCTGACACTCCATAATTACACCTCATTTCCAAACCTTCAGCATTAGTTATTTCTTTAAATCAAAGTTTTCTAGACCATGACAGAATATGTAAAGCTTGTTTGAATGCAAGCACTGGACATTGCACCATTTTTTAGCACCAATAATAAGCACCTTTATGCAACTGATTTCAGTAAAGACTCAATTCAGCTTCAAAAGAAGTCTGTGACCCTCTTGCAAACCCCAAACTTCTCGCATTTAAAAGTCTGAGCATATAAAATATTCTATGACTCGTTAAAAATCCATATCAGTAAGGAATTAGTGTAAATGATGCATTTATTCTTCAACTTTCACAAAGCAAGCATAAAGTAAAAAAGAATTTTAAAACCTGTATAACATACATTTTATTTGCCCAGTAAAACTTAAACATGAGATTTAGGTGAAGTCTAATAGAGCAAAATTCCATACTGCTATCTACAATTTCTTCTTCACAATATTTTCATTTTCTGCACTTCTGATAGCATGCCTTTGACAGTTATTTTAATGAGACTTCTATTTTAGAACATTTAAGTGTGAAGTTAATGTTACTGTGTTGTGGATGACAACAGGCAGGATTTTTAACACAGAAGTCTTGCAACTGCTCACTTACATATGGAGAAAACATTATTGATACAGCCCTATAGTATATAAGCAAGCAAAAAAATACAAAGACAATAGCTGCACTACTCTTATTAATGTTTGCTCTTCATTTAAGCAATTACTTGGATAGAATTAAGAAGAGTCAAACAAGAAGAAAACAGGAAGAATAAAAAGAGAACAGGAAGAGCAGAGTAAAACAATTTAGAAACTTGTGTAACACTTACTACATGAAAGCTGCAGAATATACTTCTACGTTATTGCTCTTTGGAAGAAGCTTTGATCTTAGTAACCATAGAACCAAATATTTGCCATCACCTCTGTAAGCATCTATCTACTTGGCTTCTAAAGAGCTACTGCTGTTTACTCTTTAGTTGTTTGTTTTATTTAAAGAAAAAAGTCTATGACCCAAACTAAAGCAAAAAGGACTTAAGGTGATACAACCTTGTAAAACTAACATCTGCTTCAAACTTCATTTTTCAGTCCCTCTTCTACTATTTATGGCTATTCCTTTCCCTTCAGCCTGCTTGAAAACCATCATTCTGTTCCTCAACATATTTAATCCCTAATTTAAAGCAATAATCCTCTATAGCCTCTGTTCTACACATTTGGCTACCAACTTAGACAGCAAAAAAGAAATATCAAATATTTAACAAGAGTTTGCTTTGAATATCAACTGTTAATGAAACAAATGAAGGAAACACACAAATGTGTTTGCACTGAGATACAGACTGCTGCTAAGCAAGATAACTAAAAACTAGTTTAAATCTTAGGTAATCCTTGAAAATATCAAATAAGTACAAAAATAAATGGAGAAAATCTGTATGCAATAGGCACAAGTGTCAGATAAAGCCTTACAATTCAAAAACAAATTTATTAAGCTTTAAGGTTACTAATTACAAGGTTAAAACAGGAGAGTGAACTCATTTTATTTTAGCATATTTTTATGAAAATGTGAAGATAACATTAGTAATATAATTTGTATTATTAGAACTACAGTATGATTAGTTATAACAGCAAGTGGATAATTCATTTGATAGTGAATTCTAGGATAAGATATGAAATTACATACCAAAAAACAGGGGTAGAAATCTAATACAACTATTTACACAACTTTTCCCAATGAAACAAACATTTCACACCTGCTTACAACTTCGCTAACTAGTTCAAACACAACCCTAGATAATTTTAGGCATGTTATCGGTATAGTTGAGCAAATAATTCTGTGTACAATCCTTGACTGCTTTGAGAACAATCCTTGACTGCTGATATGTATTCAGTAGAAAAACACATAAAATTATCATCAAATCAGTAAAAAAAATGCAGTGGTGAAATTTGAGAATAGTATGCAGAAAAGAATTTAAGATTTGTATGTACAAACGGTCATACTGAGACGCTTTCTCACTCATATAAACAGTAAAGCAATGTTACAAGAATTAGAAGAGGCAAAGTGCATCAAATTTATTCCATTGAAATTTATACACTGGGCTTTGGTTTCTAGGCAACAAGAGCTGTGGTAACATCCAGTTATTTCCATGTGTACCTATAGAACTGTTAGCCTGAAAGCTGTAACAACATGTGTTTAAAAATACAGTTTAGTCACAGGCAGATTCACTCTGCTGAAGCCAGCAAAAAAAGAAAACAAACCAAACCCCAAACTTCTCTCAAACCCATAAAAAACTCCTATAATAAACCTGCAGTGTACATTAAGTTTAACTGCTGGTGACTCCAAACTTGTAGGCTATAGCTCAGATTTATTTCCAAAAATAGCCAGTAGAGGGTAGCCTAACTTTTCTTTAAAGATCAAAAATACTTCAGTATTTGTACTGGTTTGTACTGCAAGAAATACAGAGGGGGAAAAAAATCTCCAATTGGTTATTCTATGAAAAATTATGCTCATCACAGCAGTAGTTGTTTTTACCATCAAAGAAACTGAACAGATCATTATTACAGATGACAAGTAAGAAATTACATATTCTCTTTTGTGTCAACCTCATGGTGATGAATCCTCAAATGATTGTTACATTTCCTAGAGCAGATCATTTAACCCTTACAAGTCTTTGAAGGCTACTCCCTGGTTATCTCGTCCTGGTTCTCCCTCCTGCAGTGACACTCCTATTCCCAAAGCCGTCTCCACCCACTATGCAAAATACATTTTTCCAACTCCACTGAGACAAGAAGGACCACGTACCACTATGCAGGGTCACCTGCATAGTCAGGAGGGATCCACTTAAGGCCCTAAACTTGTGTCCCTGTAGGGACAGGAGTAGATTTAAGCCCTTCAAAATAACTCAGCTAGATCAGCCCATATTTGAGGCTGCTGCCCTCTCTTGTGGCCCTTCAGACACATGCCATGAGTATGTTGAGGGCTGAGGGTATGATTATTGCCTGTAGCTTTTCTTGCTCTTTTTCCAGACAGCATCATGACTCTGTTCACCCTTGTGCAACTGGACATGTTTACCTCATGTGACCAAAATATACGCATATTAAGCCCTGAGGAGCACACAGTATGGGCAGGCACCTCTCCAGTTCTGTGTGACCTATCAGTTCACAAATAACACATTTACAAGTTTTGTGGAGATACAGCATGCATGACTGACCAAAGCCCTGCAACAGAAGAAGACTCAGAGGAGAAGGGCAAGGGTGATGAACTCTTTGAGCAACCAGGCTTTGAGCAACCTGGTCTAGTGGAAGGTGTCCCTACCCATGACACGGGGGGTTAGAACTAGATAATCTTTAAGGGCCCTTCCAACCCAAACCATTCTATGATTCTATGAACTCAGGGAAGAAAAGTAAGGAATGAGCACCAAATGGTATGAAGAAAGCTGAACTTAACCTCAACACAAAGGGGATTGGAGGGTAACCTTTGTTTTAGATACACAGCTGTACCAGTGAGTCATGAGGTTGTGTAATCAGCCTTCTCTAAGATAATTAGTAGTGTGGAATGTCTTCCCCAGCTAGCCAGACCAGTGTGGTGAGAGGTGTATATATGGCTCAGCACAACATAGAGTATAAAAATTGAACAACCAACAGAAGGAGCTCTGAATTGAGCAACAGGCTTGAGCTGGCTTTAGCCCACGTATTCCTTCCTGGTGAACTGGGGATGTCCACCATCCTGACAGTGTGCATAGAGAAACCAGTAATGGGAATCACCTTTGCATGGTGATCCAAATGTGTATTGCAATTGCTGTGTCGTGTTTGTGTTGTGATTTCAGTATACTGCCGTATCTCTCTGATAAATCAAAACATAGCCAAGTATCTTCAAGTCATTACATTTTGTATCAGACATTAAACCCTCCTCATGGACTATCTAGAAGCAGCTAGTCAGAGAAGCTGCCCTGGAGTGCCTCCACACCAGACAAGGGCGTTCCTTCTCCCCAAGGCTGCCAGATGACCTAGCAGCCATCCCTTCACAGTATGTTCGCTTCACAAAGTTCAGTGCCACACTCCCTTCATGCAGCCTCTGGCTCCCACAAGTTAGTACCACTTTATGCAACACATAAGCTTTTAGTAACTGTCCTGGTAGTTGAGGATGGAGGAACAAGTCCAGTCAAAAGGACCACCAAGATGAGAGGGTTGGAGCACGTGATATTCCAAGAAGAGGCTGAGAAAACTGAATTTGTTTAGCTGTAAAAGAGAAGACAAACGGGAAATCTTACTACTGCCCACAACTACCTAATTAAAGAGCACAGAAGAGTGAGCCAGGCTGTTCTTGAAGTGGGACAAGAGGCAAGTAGGAACACAGGAAAATCTGATTGGAAAAAAGGATTTAGGTTGGTTTTTGTTATTTTTGTGGGAATTTTGTTTGTTGTAGTTTGTTGTTTGTTTTTTTTTTTAACCATGAGGGTCGTTAAGCCCTGGAACAGGTCACTCCAAGAAGCTGCAGAATCTTTACACTTGGATATATTAAAAATTCAGTAGACAGGCCCCTCAACCTGCTTTAACTGGACCTGCTTTTAAAAAAGTTCAATACAAAGTAAAATTTAAATTGATTAAGACTTTCTGCCTGCTGATTTAGATCAATTTGATTCAGTAATTTTACATCAATCCATTATATCATCTTTGCACTCTTCTTTGTACTGATATTCTCCTAGCCAGAATGCTACCTGCAGTTTGAAGATGCTTAAGACAGTATTTTCATCTCTGCTATTTTCAAATTTCTTGGAATGTCTTTAAGATTTCTGTCACAAATTCTTGCCCAAATTCAAACTTATACCCACCAGCAATGTATTAAGATCAGTATAATGCCAATATGAAAATAATCAAAGAACCTACTGCAGGTTTTGGAAACAAGATTCCACAGCATAAACAAAACCAAAACTTCTCAGAACTTTGGAAGCAAATATGCTAATAAAAACCAAAGCAGTGCATGCCAAGAGAATTTAATAATGTGCTGTATAAACCAGAAAAAAAATACCATTCTCTATCACATGGAGTGGAAAGAATATAAATCTCTAATGTTCGGAAAGAAACTGACCTAGGAAAGCAGATGTGTGAGAACCCAAACACAGTACAACACAACATAGGAGCTGTTTCTCAGGATTAAGTAAACATTTCAGCAAACTAAACTCCTTCATTTGCTATTTATACTGTCAAGGCATAAGGAAGAAAAAAATTAAAATAATTGCCAAAGATCATTCAAATTATCTTTTTTTTTTATTCTCATCTACATGCATCTGTGCCGTAATTAAAAATGTGATTTGTAACTGAAGTGCAGTCCAAGTTCTAGCGAAATCATTCAGCACTGCATTGGAATTATGCTGTTTGGGAGTATTCATACAAAACACTAAAATAGATACAAATATTTGTAACACTTGCATTTGTGGAATAATATGTCAAAGTTCCAATTTTGGAAAATTCAACCCTGCTACCATTTCTATATGAATAACATGTGCCAGTTAAGCGCACTGTTCCAGTGTTAAAATACACAAATAAGATGCTGTACTGGATTTAAAGATGTGCATGAGCTGCAACTTTAGAACATGATTACATGTATTTTATAAAATGTACCTTCTGGGTATCTCAACATCCTTGACTTCATAGGCTATTTCACAGTGAAGACTTGGATGTATAAGTTTATCCTTCAGGTTAATGAGCACCATCCAATTAAAAATCAGGTGCGGCTCGCAGTTTTATAGTATCAGAGGAAGGAATCAGACTGCTAATCAAGATACAGTCCTATTCCTTCACATTCCCTTAGTACCAGACACAAATTGGTAGAGCACCATTTCAGTTGCAAAGAAGCAAATAATCATGATAAGGTAATATTTTGAATGACTAACACCATCTACAAAATATTAAGCAGCTCCCAACTTGGAAAGCAGTGTGCCAGATTAAAATGGAGTGCAAGGAAAAAGTAACTGTTTTACATATCTGCTTTTTAATCAGCATCACAATCTGCACCTAAGATTTCACTTCAGTTAGTGACATGCAATTTATAGGATGTAACTGATTTGCTCAAAAATGGGCTTTAGAAGAGATACTACTTTAGAAGATTAGTCAGAATGAACTATTAATTCTTCATTAAAACATTTCAGGTGGAGGTGGGTTTTTTGTTGTTTTCTTGGGTTTTTTTAAAGGGGGCAGCTATGGACATTTTAGGATGGATTTGGGATGCAGTCAGGGGTTATTGAAGTGCAGAAACAAGATTCATGAAGTAAATGAAGTAAGAGGGGTCACTTTAATCAACTAATACACTATAATTAAGGGTGCCCATCTGGTCTACAAGGGAGAACCATGCAGTCTTGTTTGGCTTGAGGGTTCTCCTACATCTTCTCTACCAGAACAGTGTCCTAACCACCATGTAACAGTGCATTTTGGCTTAAGCCTCCACACAAGAGAAAGACTGATATTCTGTTCTGATGGTTATTTTTGTCAACAGTGATGAGCTTAGCCTCTCATATCCTCTTCTTCTGTTAAAAGATACTAGAAATAGAACTGAAACATTGTCTCACTTGGACTGAAACATTCTTGAACCTAAAGTATTTTTAGTTAGAATTTTAGATTTTTCTTTCAGTGGAAAAAAAAAAAGTAGATATTTTGATTTGATAGCAATTGAGTTTCTGATTTGAAGTTTGGTCACTGAACTTAAGTATATGTACAGCAAGTAATCTAAAATGAAAGCTCAGAATCCTTCATCATACTGTAATTCAGTGCTTTAAAAGATTATACAGCTGCATACAAATACCTTCAGGATAATGTAAACAAGACTAACTAGAGTCTGAACAAAGCCACTTGCTGCTAACACTTTGCCATTCAGAAACTGAACAACTTATTCAACTATGGGAACTGAAGTAGTAGCCAGTCGAATAATATACAAAGCTCCCCTGCAGAAGGATTAAAAGAAGCTGAAAAATTTAAGTAGGCAGGATAACGTAACTCACACTACATTGTCTTGGATCTTTCTGTAAAGGCTGACCCACATTAAGAATTGCTGTATCAGCTGATGTTTTAGCTAATGTGCTTCAGCTGTAGGATTTACCTGTAACATCTCACACCTTCAGTACCAGACCACCCTCAGTCTCAGACCCCACTGGCAGATACACTGAGTTTGGTTATACCAAAGATTACCACAAAAGAAACAGTTTTAAAATATTCCCTAAAACTAAAGACATAAAATGCTAACAAAAGAATCAAAATGTTCATGTGCCATGTTTCCTAAAGAATAAACAATTACCTCGGGGGGACTGAGGGGCAGGGCACTGAGGAAAGAATTGGTTGTTGGGGCTTTTCTGCATTACAGACTGACTGATTTGCAACAAACAAGGCTTGTTCTCCTAGTATAACTGCATATTTGCTGGCAATCTTAGAAAGGGATTGCAACACCACTTGCAAAACCCTATAACCTGTGCTGGAAACAAATAGCAGCCTAACTAGGATAGCAGATTGTGAACCTCTGCTTTCTCTGTTATCATGTTCTCTGGTACAGAAGATGCATCCATACTACCAGGCTTTATACTAATACAAAACCAAGAACTGAGGACAACAGAAGCAGCATGAAACAGAAATGCTTTGCATCCATGCTGTTCATCTTCAATACAAAAATTATGCCAAGATTAATATCTAATATGCAATAAATGGCCCTGCAGTGGATTCAGAAGACATTTAATTACCCCAAGCTTTTAGCATTACAGTTACCTTTATATACTTTGAGATAATCTTTCACTTACAATTCAGTTTCCTACAGCAGACTATATTTATATTCTCCTAGAAACATCACAGTGGAATACCTCCTCAAAAAAAAAAAAAAAAAGANAGTGACAGGTTTCCTAATCACTTCAGAAGTTGTGCTTACAAAATTCAGGTATGTAGGGACAGAATTCCCACAGACAATGGCACCTCTAGCCTCCCATTTGAAATTTTCAGATGAAGATTTAACACGTTTCATGATTTAAAGTGTGACCAATATCCAGAAAACAGAAACATTTTCAAGAAAGCCTTTATTCAGCTTCTAGAAATTTTATGTTATGGGTAGCAACGTACTGCTGAACGTACTTGTAAGTGAGAGAGGTCAAACATGCAGTCTCTTCTTTAAGTGGCTTAATTTACTCATAAGAAGCACCTTGAATTTTACAGGAAGGTGGACAGGCACACATGCTTTCATTTGCATAGAGCACTTTAAAAAATGAGCAAATGACCTCTGAGCTTTAAGTTGGCACAGGCTGTCTTCCAGGTTTTGCCACAGGTAGCTTTATGGTCATACACAGAAACAGATATATGGATGCCTATGGTAAAGGTCATATCTGAGAAGAATAGCCGCTTTCATCCAGCTTGACAGAGAAGAGTCTCTAAAATCATCATGCTGCTAGGCTGTGTTAAAGATCACAGACTCAGAGAAGTTGCACAAGCTATTCAGTCTGAGAGGGCAGTTCACATACAAAAGTTCTTATTCATTAATGTCTAGTTAAAGGGCAACCACTGTGTAGTGAGGCAGGATGAAGACACCAGATTTTTAGAATGAGAAAACTTGTGATCTGAGTCCTGATTACTTCTGACCTACCTGTGGGTCACCATTTCTCCATTTCCTTTTTTTTTTTTTTAAAGTCTGTGAACTCTTTTGGTCGACACCATACTTATAGCTTGCTGCTGTACCTCTCACAACAGAATCCCAATCCTAGCTGGCCCATAGAACAAAGTTTAAAATACTTTCCAGGCTAGCCTAGAACTTTACAGTTTTTTAGCCAAATATAGGTTCAAATAATGGGTAAAATCAGCATCTTCTAACAAAGCAGCAGCGATGCATCCCTTCCTAGTCAACTGCATGAAAAAAATGAACTTCAAGTTTCCTGCTGCATGCTCTTCCACTTGCATGTTGTTCTTACCCTGTTTTTAGAAGGCCAGCACCCTTCTGGTGTAGAAGCTGAGCACTTCTGCTCAGTTCCAAGACCAACCTTAAATCATGTTAATAATGAAAATACAGGGTTAACTATATATTAGACCAAAGC